>PVJI01026131.1:0-19404 GCA_004026765.1 Micronycteris hirsuta
ACTTGAACAACAATAAAAAAAAGAAAGAGAAGACAATGCCTGGAGTCCGATATACCCTAAGATAACTGTCTTAATGCCTCTGGGACCAATTAAGACAGAGAAGTCAAGACTGTACCTGTGGGAATGATGTATCTCTCAAATCTGTGGACACAGTTTTTGAATTAGGATTAATACCTTGGCAACAAACATTAAAAACTAAGTCAGTTTTTTCTCTCTTTCTCAATCTTTCTCTTCTTTCTTGCCATGCCAGAAGCTGAGAGAATAAAATCAATTCTTTGCTTGTTGTTTTGGAGAAAAAGAACTGGTTGGATTCTGTAGACAGATGAGAGACCATATCTTAGGTTGTACTAACCAACTACAAGTAATAAAATGATACTCATTGCAATAGTTAAATTCATATATGTTGATTTGGCCAGGATGTGATACCTAGTTGATTGTTCAAATGCTAGTTTTTTATTTTAACTTATTTTCTCATTGTATTTTTTCCATTACCATTTATCCCTCTTACACCCCCCATCCCCACAATCACCACACTGCTATCAATGTCCATGTGTCCTTTTTCCTTTTAGCTCAATCACTCCATCCTCTGACTGCCCCTCCCTCCACAGCTATCATCCTGCTCTCTATTTATGAGTCTGTCTCTACTTTGTTTGTTGGTTTAGTTTGTTAATTAGATTCTACATATGAATGCAATCATATGGCATTTGGCTTTCTTGGATTGGCTTATGTTCTTTAGGTCCAACCATGCTGTTGCAAAGGGTAAAATTTTCTTCTTTTTTTATGGCTGAGTAGTATTCCATTGTGTAAATATCCCATAGTTACTTTATCTACTCATCTACTGATGGACACTTGGGCTGTTTCTGATCTTGGCAATTGTAAATAATACTACAATGAACAGAGGGGTGCTTATGTTCTTTCAAGTTCATGTTTTGGATTTCTTTGGATATGATCACAGAAGTGGGATCACTGGGTCAAAAGGCAGATCCATTTTTAATTTTTTGAGGTATCTCCATACTGCTTTCCACAGTGGCTACACCAATCTGCATTCACACCAACTTGCAAAAGGGTTTTCCTTTCTCTACATCCTTGCCAGCACTTGTTGTTTTATTGATGATAGCCATTCTGACTGATGTGAAGTGATATCTCATTGTGGTTTTAATTTACATTTCTCTGATGATTAGTGACATTGAGCATCTTTTCATATGTCTATTGGCCATCTGTATGTATTCTTTGGAGAAGTGTCTATTCAGATTCTTTGTACACTTATTGATTGGATTATTTGTTTTGAATGAACAGAAAGGGATATTAAGAAAACAATCCCATTCACAATTGTTTTAAAAATAATAAATAATAAAAATAACAAAATGCCTAGGAATAAATCTAATCAAGGATGTAGAAGACCTGTGATCGGAAAATTATAAGGCACTGAAGAAATTGAAGAATATACAAATAAGTGGAAGCACATACCATGTTCATGGATAGGAAGAATTAACATCATTAAATTGTCCGTGATACCCAAAGCAATCTATATCAAGATTCCAATGACATATTTCACATAGCTAGAAAAATATTTTAAAAATCTATATGGAACTATGAAAGACCCTGAATAGCAACCATGATCCTGAAAAGGAAGAAAAAAGTTGGAGTAATCATGCTACCTAGTATCAAACTACACTTTAAGACCATAGTAAGTAAAACAGCATGGTACTGGCATAAAAACAAGACACATAGATCAATGGAAAAGAATAGAGAGCCCAGAAATAAGCCCACATCTTTATAGTCAATTAATATTCAACAGAGGAGGCAAACACATACAATGGGCTAAAAATAATATATTCAATAAATGATGTTGGGAAAATTGGATGGATGCATGCAGAAAAGTAAAACTAGACCACCTTCTTATACTACACACAAGAGTAAGTTCAAAATAGATTAAAGACTTAAATGTTAGATCTGAAACCCTAAAAATCCTAGGAGAAAACATAGCAGTAAAATCTTGGACATTGCTCATAACAATATTTTATGTGATATACCCCCTCAGGCAAGGGAAACAAAAGAAAAAATAAATAAATGGGACTACATCAAACTAAAAAGTTTTTGCACAGCAAAGGAAACCATCAACAAAATGAAAAGGCAACCCACAGAATGGGAGAACATATTCACTAAAATGTCTGATAAGGGGTTAATATCCAAAATTTATAAAGAACCTATAAAACTCAACACCCAAAAATCAAACACTAGTTCAAATGTCGGTGTGAAGGTATTTTTAAAATGTGGTTAACATTTTTTTTTAAGATTTTATTTATTTATTTTCAGAGAGAGGAGAAGGGAGAGAGAAAGAGCAATGTATGGTTGCCTCTCACATGGCCCTCACCCGGGACCTGGCCCGCAACCCAGGCATGTGCCCCAACTGGGAATCGAACCGGGACCCTCTGGTTCCCAGCCCGCGCTCAATCCACTGAGCTACACCAGCCAGGCTAAAATGTGGTTAACATTTAAATCATGAGGTGTTAATACAGCCAATTACCCTCTATAATGTGAGTGGGTCTTGTTCACTCACTTGAAGGTCGTAGGAGCAAAATCTGAGGTCTGAAGAAAATGAAGAAATTCTGCCTCAAGATTATAAACATAGAAATACGGCCTGAGCTTCTAGCTTGCAGATTTTGCACTCAATACTGTAACACATATTCTTGCTTGAATTTCTAGCCTGTTGGCCTGCCATACTGATTTTGGATTTATCGTCAATTCCCACAATTGCATGAGCCAATTCCTTAAAATAAATCTCTCTATGCATGTCCCATTGGTTCTATTCTCTGGAGAACCCTGAGTAATACACTCATTTTATCTATTCCAGATGAAGTACTCTCCCTGACCACACCTATTGGTCTCCAGGCTAGTGGTCTGCAAACATGAAATAAGCATGATCTATTTCTAAGAATGGAGGGCCAGAGACTATATTTTCTCCTATCTCTCTCCCTATCCTTTGTTCTTATTTGAATCTTTCCAACCCATTCTTACACTCCAAGACATAATCTTATATCTCCAAAGTCAAAATTAAATAAAGAATGCTTAAGAGTATGCAGGTAATTCAAATAAAAAGTTTTCTTTCTTTAATATAATATATGGGTACAACTCCCTTCCTTGAGATTTTGGCTAAAGAAAAATTTTCTGTAAAATGTCACTCTGTTATTTCTGACCATCCCTGCTCAAATTACTGATTTATTATTTTAGATGGTTTGACATGGCTTAGAATGCAAAAGTACCATCTTTAAAACATTTTTATTGAGTTTACACTTAGTGTTATTTTGGAATCACCAACCATATCTATAGAAAATGGAATGGCGATATCAGTCTGTGAACAAAAGACAATAAAGCTACATAATTCCTCTTGTAAGTTGGTTGATTCTATAACCAAACCTTAAAAATTGACATTAACATTGTACGACTACCTGTGAAGAGAGAATGGAGAACAACTTTAAATCCGTCTCTATATAAACCGTCCGTGGCTTAATTCAATGGACAATGATGCCAGTCCTCTAAACACTCAAATGGGATTTAGATATTTACTAGGAATGTTACAAAAGAATTTTTAAGTTGGGTGGGTGATATGCAGCATTGGAACAAAATAATAAAATATTATCTTTAAACCAGGTAAACTGCTATTTGTGACAACATGGATGGAGCCTGAGGGTATTACCAGCATGTTAAGTGAAATAACTCAGAAAAAGACAAATACCATATGATATCACTTATATGTAGAATCTAAAAATGAACAAACAAACAATCAAACAAAAACCAAAGTCATAGATCCAGAGAACAGATTGATAGTTGCCAGAGGTGGGGGTGAGCAAAATGGGTAAAAAGGATCAAAAGACTCAAACTTCCAGCTATAAAAGAAGTGTCACAAGGATGTAACGTATGGCATGGTAGCTATAGTTAATATTCGAACCCTATGTGTTGAATAAATGTTACTAAATGAATACATTTTAAAAGTTCTCATCATAAGTAAAGAAAATTATAGCTATGTATGGTGACAGATGTTACCTATACATATTGTGGTGATCATTTCAAAATATATACAAATGTTGAACCATTATGTTCTGCACCTGAAACTAATATAATGTGATATGTCAACTATACCTCAATAAAAAAAGCAATGACAGAACAAACAAACAAAATAAATGGGTGAACTGGTCCAATATAGAATGCTGTTATAAAAACAAACAAACAAACAAACAAAAACAACCTACAAACAAAAGCAAAAAAAAAACTAAACAAAACAAAGAAGAGCAAAGTGTTGGCTAGGATGTGAAGAAATTGGAACCCTTGTGCTTTTTTTCAAATGCAAGCAGGCCACAACTCTTCTGCTCACTCTTAAAGATTAGAAATATTAAATGGTTACCTTAGGTAGTAAATATAGTCTCATTCAGAAATTGGAATGTCCCAACTTGATATAATGTCAGATAATTTATTTTCCAACAACATAGGCCTGCTTCAAGCTGAAAACCTGCTCTGGTTGACAGAAAAATAACCCACTTGACCATTGGTCAACTGAGTATTCTGGTTGGAAGGTTAAATGGCTAGTTAAGATTTGGGGCAGGCTAATTAAGATTTGGGGTATGTTGCACATCAGCTCAGACTAAGCCCACCTAGCAGATTTTGTGAACCTCTTGGGTAAATGAAGTGAACGAATTCACTTCGTCTGTCTTTTTAGAAACAGGAAGCGAGATTTTGATTCAGAGAGGATATGAAACTCATCCAAGATTGCGCAAGGAGTAACCAGTAAATTCAGGACTTGAAAAATCTGTTTAACTTCAAAACTCATGGTCTTTGATCTATATTAGTGTTTTTCAAACTGGGTTCCTTGGAGCACTAGGATGGTTCAGACCATATTTGGGGGTTGGAGTGGATTTGGGGGATGTCTTAATTTTCTAGGGCAGTTGTAAAAAACTACTACAAACTGGGGTGGCTTAAATCAACAGAAATTTATTATCTCACAGTTCCAGTTCTAGAGCAAGGTGTTAGCAGGCCATACTACCTCCAAAACCCTGAGGGCAGAATCCTTCCCAGCCTCTTGCAGTTTCTTGTAGCCTCAGGTGTTCCTTAGTTTGTGGCAGCATAACTCCAATCTCTGTCTCTGTCTTCACATGGCTGTCTTCCATCTGTGTCTGTGTTTTCATGTGGTTTCTCCTCCCTGTGTGTCTCTCTCATCTTATTAAGGATGCTAGTCATATTGGATTAAGGGCCTACCTTACTCTAGTATGATTTCACCATAGCTTAACCCCTGACATTTGCAAAGACCCTATTCCCAAATAAGGTCACATTTCAGGTACCAGGGGATGGGATTTCAACATATTTTCTGGAGGGACACAACTTAATCCATATCAGGGGGTGAGAAGAAGCCATGTGAGTAGGGTTCTCATCTTTGCTCTAATTTCAACTAGGTCTGCCTGCTTTTGCCTGGTTAATATTTTGGAATCAATCGAAAGACTGCTTGAATACTGAGTGTCATTGCTAATGTATGAAAACCACCTATGTACAGTATGTCACTTTTTACAAAGAAACAAGCAAACACATCATTTATCTGGCTATAGAAACAGCTTTGATTCATGCTTTATAACTCTGGCTTTTCTTCTCCACACCTGTCTTATTCATCTTGGGCAGGGCAGAAATGGCCAGTCACTGCTGATGAGTGTTGCTGTCGAACTACCACTGAGAATAGTGTGAGTAGCATTGATCTGGCCATTCTCTCTATCCTTGTTCCGTTTGAGTCTCCTTGAGTTACCATATGTGCAATTCATCTGTGGTCTGTTCCCATTAGGAGTTCTGTGTCAAGTATGCCATCTCTTATGCTTTCTGGTGCCCTTGGAAACAACAGTGTCCTTTAATTAAAGGCAGTGGGTAGCATGGTGACAGGATTAGTATTAGTGTCTGGCTTCCCTAAGGACCAGGGACATTGTGGCCAGAGTTTTCCCATCTGCATAAATGGACTGTTTATACATTTATGAAAAATCAAAAAGAGTATAGCAGTTTTTTTTTTTCTTGGCTTGCTGTCTGTTCTACTGACTTCAGGAAAATAGTGGAAATGAGTCCCACAGGAATTGTCTGGCTGTTTCATTTAACTGAAAATGTATGGTGATACGGCTTTAAATGCATTGCTATTCTGCCCCTTGTTTCACTGCAGAATGAGCAACAGTGATGTTCTGCTGAATATCAATTACAGTCATTTCAGGAAGAGCTCAGCAGTTTCTTGAGAATGAAACTGTTACTCAAGTGTAATGAGCCAAAAAAGAAAAAAATGTGGTTTTCAGAATGCACAGTAAAGACCCATACCCTGGCCATATAAGATCCTTTTCTGCTTTGTTATGGGTTTGGAAGGTACAGGGTATTCGCTCAGCCTTATGGGCACAAATGTGAAAGGGACATTCTGGCTTAGGAGCTGAGCTGCAGTGAATGCCAGAGGCAGAGCTTTTGCCAACTAATTATAAACAGAATATTCAAATACAGAGTTTGCAATGTGTCAGCAATCTAGTGGCCCTACACAAGTCCTCTCCTCTCATGCACAAGAAAGGGGGTTAGCAATGACCAACTCAGAGTAAATTATTTTACAAAGTCAGTACTTATTACATTTTATTACGTACAAAAATTAAACTCCAAATGAACATAAAACCAAATAAAGTCCTTTCAGCTGCACTGACTTTAATTGCCCATTATCTTATAAGAACAACTAATCATATAAACAATAGACTATCACCGCAATGTTACAATTGTTATACAGAAAGAATGTGATATTTGGCTATTTTAAGAATGTTATACAGAGAAAAATAAATCATAAAGCAACTGGGGTGGGGTGAATGCCCAAAGGATACTGAGATAATCACTCCATTAAAAGAAATAATCTAAACAGCAAATCTTTAATCAAGAATAATTTAGTTAAAAGCCCAAATATACTTCTACAAGGTTGACTCAGCATTAGTGGACCAACAGTACTTTGTAATCACTTTGCATTTTAATTTTCCCGTAGAATACAAATGCAGTTGGGTTTTGGGATACTTAAACTGTGAGTTCAGAGGAAGATTTTGCAGAATAGCATTATTTCCATAGGACATTCTGGTAGCAGGAAAGTCATTTGGAATTAAAGACAGTGATGATGTGTTGGGATCAACTCATAATGTATTTGTTGATTTATGGCAAAATAGACACCCTAGGTAAAAAGTAAAGCCAATGATAGCATCACACGTGCAAAAAAATTTCTTTATATACTCAATTGTTTTATTCTTTTTTTCTAGTCTCAATTACTAAAATACATTTTAAGAAATTCAACATCTTGCCCTGGCTGGTGTGGCTCAGTGGATTGAGCACCAACCTGCAAACTGAAAGGTTACCAGTTCGATTCCTGGTCAGGGCACATGCCCAAGTTGCAGGCCAGGTCCCCAGTTGGCGGCATGCTAGAGGCAACTGATTGAAGTATTTCTTGCACATTGATGCTTCTCCCTTCTTTTTCTCCCTCCCTTCCACTCTCTCTAAAAGTAAATAAATAAAATCTTAAAAAAAAAGAAATTCACCCTGGCTGGTGTAGCTCAGTGGATTGAGAGCAGGCTGAGAACCAAAGGGTCGCAGGTTCGATCACAGTCAGGACACATGCCTGGGTTGCAGGCCAGGTCCCCAGTGAGGGCCAGGTGAGAGGCAGCCACACATTGATGTTTCTCTCTCTCTCTCTCTTTCTCCCTCCCTTCCCCTCTCTAAATAAATAAATAAATAAATAAAATCTTAAAAAAAATAAATTCAGCAGCTTTACATAACTATGTCTCTTAGGTGATTTCCATAAGATTTGTTTCAAATCAGTTAGCTCTTTGGGTCAATTTCTTTGCCTGGTACCTGCACACAGTTCTCTTGGAAGTAAGCATCAATTTCATTAGAGTGACTGAAGACAGAAATTGACTTGTTCTAATCTCTAAATATCTCATCTGTATTAAAAAAAATAACACGAGAAAAAGAATATATTTTTTAAAATTCAGAATCTGTAGTTTGTAAAACTACTATCATTTTAGCATGAGCTCAGTGCCGACCTTTTCAGATCAATTGTAAATAATATATTCTTCCAAGATAAATTTTCTAGTGGAATAGGGAAAAATGTAAACTAAATCTATAGCTCCTGTACCATAAATATTAGCACTTTGGGCTTAGCAGTCTATCAGGGGTGATAATAATACATAAGAGCACACTGAGTGTATACTTTAGTTTACATAGATAGAATACATGGAATTTCTGAACAATCTACATCTGGTGTTAGTATAGTTTCTAATATTACTAATACTGCCATTATGCACATATTCTTCAACACATGGTAATAACCAGTTTTTACGCCTTTATATGGAGGACAAATTGGAATTCAGTTATGTATTAATTATGGATTGCTGACTGGATGATGGGGGAAAATATTTAAAAATAGTTTTCACCATTAGACTGAAGTCTGAATTGATTTCCACCTAAATATCCAGAAGGTCATCTCCACTTTCATCGCTCTCCACAGTCAGCTGTCGGGTCCACCACTTCTTAACTTCAGAACCACAGGAAGCTGCATCAGTCATGGGGTTCATTTTGCACACTACGGATTTCATTGTTGTCCGCCCTCCAAACCGTAAGTTGACTGAAGACACTGAGTGGCTTATTGGTTTTGGTGCTGAGGAATTAACAAAAGTCTTATCAGCAACATATTATTTCACTCTCGTGCAAGTCATTCCTGAAAAACCATGACATTCTCATAAAATGCTTTTGGTGAACAAGTTCTATCCACAGATGTTGAATATGAAACCCTTTCAGCATTCAATTCTTTACATTCATAATAGACTTTAAAATTATGTTCATGGACAACTAGTAATACCATTTGAAAAAAGATGTAGCTTGCCTCTTGCACTTTGCGATAATTACAAAAACTAAAAAAATAATCAACAGAAGTTCCAATTTGCGCAAGTATAAGTGTCACAGAAATATGTGAGAGTCAGTGCTCATTAGTATTACACATATAAAGGAAAAAAAGGAAGAAGAAGGACAGTATAATTGACAATGAGGGGAGAAGAAGGAATGCATAAAGTGTGGAAATAATTATGTGGGTAAATAATTTTTTTTGTAAAAATGAACTGAAGTATAGCATCAGTGAAGAAGGAATGATTTTGGGACATACTTAGAATTTTTTCAGGGCATTCACCTTTCCAATCCATGAATCTGACTAAAGCAGTGTGTATGAAGACTCGTAGGTTTGGGATTCCACCATCATGGTTTTGGATTCCCTTTCTGTGACTTGTTAATATAGTCTATGGCAAGTTCATGTGTCAAAATCCATGTCCTCAATTGTAAAATGAAGAGAATGCAAATTTCCTCACTGAACTATTGTGAGAATTAAAGTAGATGAAATGAGATGACCTAAGAAAAACGCATAGCAGAACTACCATATGATCCAGGATACCCGCTTTTGTGTATATACATTTGAAGGAAATAAAGTAAGTATCTTGAAGAGAAATTTGCACTCCCATGTTTATTGTGGTGTTACAGTAGTCAAAACATGGAAACAACCTGTGTCCTTCAATGGATAAATGGTTGAAGAAATTGTGGTATGTATATATACAACAAAATATTCAAGCTTCAGAAAGAAGGAATCTTGCAATTTGCAAAACATATATAAATATGAAGGACATTATACTAAGTAAAATAAGCCAGATACAGAAAGAAAAATACTATATGATCTCACTTATATGTGGAATCTAAAAAAATGTCAAAATTCACATAAATAGAGACAGTGGAATGATGGTTCCAGGGTTGGGAAAAATGGAAAATGAGGAGATGGTCAAAGGGTACAACATTGTAGTTATGTAAAATGAATTAAGTTCAGCATAGTTAATAATACTGTACTGTATACTTGAAATTTGCTGATAGAGTAGATCTTAAGTGTTCTTGCCACACAGAAAAAAATGGTAACTATGTGAGCTGATGCTTGTATGTTAACTGCAGTAATATTTTCACAATGCATATGATAATCAAACCATCACATTGTACACTTTAAATATATACTTTTTAAATAAAAAGTAAAATAAAAAGGGAAAAGAGAAAAAAGGATAAAAAAGAAGAAAATGCATAGCATAGCACCTAGTACATTGTTGATGCTCCTTTAAAATGTTATTTTTCTTGCCCTTTGCCTTTTCAAACTAAGCATGTCCCAAGTAGCATATTTCTTTAGTTATGACCATTTCTGACATCGGGGCCACTTAAGGGTGGGCCATTGGAGATACTTTTAACAACATACTTTTTGTTATCCATTTAAGTGAAGACCAAGGACTGTGCATTTTCCATGTGTCATTTCTCCTACTTGTCCCACCAGTATCTGGACCACTGCCACAAGCTTTGGCCATGTCATTGCCTCATGCCCAGAGTACCATAACATCCTTTGGCTCCTAATCTTGCCTCCAGGCTCAGCAGTAGAAAATTCACTCTTTATTCTGCTGCCAAGTCACTTTTCGTAAAGCACAAATTCCAAATACCATGTCTTGCTTAGAAACCTTTACTGATTGCTAAGAGCCTATGAGATGAAGCTGAAAGCACTCAGCCTATAATTTAAAGCTTTTCATAGCATGGTCCTACCAGGTACTCAGTCTTGTTTCCCATCACTCTAGCTTTGCTTTACCAGTTGGAAGCTAGGTTCTCTCTGATTCCTAAATAATAAACTCCTGGATATGAAATAAGATATTTTTCCTTTCTGGTATTAAGTTCCACAAAATCTAAGTTACCCTCAAAATCTAAGTTATACTGTTTTCTGCTTTGTGGAACAGAAGAATTTACAGTATCATCCACCTTCTCACTTGGATTAAGCTGAAGAAGGGGCACAATGGAAGAGCATTAGGAAGCCCCTATTTTATTGTGGACTCAGCTATTTACAGAGAAAACCAAGCATGAAGGGTAGTGGGCTGTGCAGATCATTGCTCCCCTCTACTCCTGGGTGCCCTGAGTGGGATTGCCCTGGCTTGCCAAAACCACATGTTCCCTTGGAAAAAAGATTCTCTCACTGAATGTGGAAAAGAATATGATTGTGAAGATTAAGTGAGGAACACACTCAATGCACTTATAATACTGACTGGCATACAGTAAAGTAATATAGCACTGATGTATCATATATCATATCATAGCATTTAAGTTTTGCTTCTTCTTTGAGAACTGTGGCATTTTCTAAATGATCATATCTGCACACTTCTTCTTAGATTAAATAAATTTTGCCTGTGTTTGTAAATGCCTTGAACGCACACAGGAAGCCCTTGGAAATATTTTCCTTTTAGATCTTGGCTAGGATGTCTCACTCTGTTAAGTACTGCCTTCTAACTATGTTAACTGAAAACAAGGGCCAATATAGTTCTATTAAGAGAAGTTATTTTGATGAAAATGTTTTTGATAAGGAGATATATTTTTATGTCTATAAGCAACTGTAGATGCAGACCTATATTTTGAAATCCAAGATCCCAAAGACACAGAGTGTCAGAACCTTTAAAATGCCTCAATCAATGGGGAAAGGGAGTGATGTACATACCAGAAGGCAGACGCCATTGCCCGAACTTCCTTTGGGGTTTTCCAGCATCTGCTGCGTCTTGCCGACTCCCTCCTCTGTCTGACAGAGTGGGGCTCAGAAGCTGCTGCTGGCTGCTTGTCTGCATAGGGAAGAAGAAGGCAGTTATTTTCATAATGATGTAGTCTCCTGCTTCTTTCTGCACTGACCTGGACCCTTGTTTTCTTTTAAGAAAGGAAGAACACATGCTTATCAATAGATAAATGGGTAAAAAAGTTGTGGCACATTTACACAACAAAATTCTACTTGGCCATAAAAATGAATGAAATCTTACCTTTTGCAAGAGCATGGATGGACTAGAGGTTATTATGCTATATGAACTATGTTGGACAAAGACAAATATGATATAATTTTACTTATATGTGGTATTGAAAGAACAAAATAAACAAGCAAAACAGAAACAGATTCATAGATACAGAGAACAGACTGATGGCTGCTGTCAGAAGGGGGCTTAGGGGGAATGGGTGAAAAAGGTAAAGAGATCAAGAAATACAAATTGGTAGTTACAAAACAGTCACTAGGATGTAAAGTACAGTATAGAGAATATAGTCAGTAATATTGAACTAAGTATGCATGGTGCCAGGTGGGTACTTGAAATATTGGGGAACCACTCTGCAAAGTACATGACTGTCTAACCACTATGCTGTACATCTGAAACTAATACAGAATAATATTGAATGTAAACTGTAATTAAAAAAATAAAGAAAACATGACAGGAAACAAGTGGGAAAAATATGGATACATCACGTCCACAGTGGGGAAAGGAAAAGTGAAAATGGATAAAAAGGAGCCAAGGAAAGTGAGAGTCACCACTGCACATGGTGAAGAAAGGAAGTGTGACTCTCCAGGCAGTGTTCTTTCTTTGACACCCTTCCAGGAGTCCACCCCCACGGCCACATTCCCTCCACATGTGGTAGCCATTAACTAGACCATTAACTAGGATGGCATCCTAGCCATTAACTAGGATGGTGGCATTCAGGAAGGAAGGTGGGGCAGTGGGGACTGCCTGGTTTGGGGAAAGCACACTCTTGCCAGCCTGGAGGTCAATGTGTGGACCTTCAGGAAGAAAATTCTCCACAGACTAAGCTGTGATGGGCCCTGGAGGAGATCGAAACTTATACCAATTAAAAGTAAAGTCAAAGGAAAATGCTGAGACTCTCCACACACTTTCCCCACTCTCTGGTTCACCCTTTCTTATCAGCATATTGGTTTTCATACTGCTTCAATATCCCCTCTTGGTGTTTTGGATATATTATTTTTAACCTAAAACCAGAGAACTCTGCAATCATCACTTTCCCTGGCTCATTAGCCCCATCGACTAACTGATCTTATCTCAGCCCCACACATTGAGGCACTGCCAGCCATCCTCAGGGCACATAGGTGGCAGGGCCATTTTAGAAGCCTCCCAGTCCCTCTTTGTTGACTGTCTCCTGAACAAGTCCCTGTAATCAGTGGCAGATGATTCCTACAGTCAGGGGAGCCAACAACATGAAATCCACTCAAATCTCGGCTATAAAGAGGATTCCTTGGAGCATCCCATTGGGCCATGAAGCCTGAGGCTTCAGTATTTATTGTTGGCCCCTGACTGTGTCACTATATAATAGGAAGCCTGATGCTGCCAGGGGGCTCATCTCCACCCAATCCATAAGTGCATCCTCACAAAGGGCAGGACCTACTGCCAGCTGCTTCTCACAGCACAAGGCTCTCCAGGACACTGCTGACTCTTTGTGGTCTTTTTATGGACATGTAGATTGAGTTTGGAAATGAAAATATGCTGTGCCCTCCTAAATAGAAATCCCTCAAGTTAATTGTCCCCAAATTCCACATGCTCTTCTCATGCCCAACTGAAGAAGAACAAATCCTCAATGTGTCTATTTAAGGAGGTTGAAGGCCAATTTCAAACATTTTCATTGATTCTATTGCAAATGTCTATGACTTGGTAGGAGAAAACATTTAGGGCAGAGTTTCAGGCAAACCATGTCTCCTAAATCATATAATATAGCCACTCAAAATAAGTCTTTACAGTGGTGATGTTGACTGTTTAGACAAAAAAAAGTCAATAGAATTATTAAATCCAGGCCATTAACATAATTTGAAATAATTATTAACATAATTTATATAGCCATACAAATCAGAATCTTTTGAAATAATTCAGGGACAGCAAAGATACATATACAATTTGGACCATCATGTTCCAATTGTTGTTTTTAATGGAAAAACTTCTTAGATATTTTGTTACCTTGTTTGAAATGGCTATGTGAACAACACCAATTTATCTTACTTTTAAAAAATGTGCAGAATGTCCTTGAATGAAGGGCATCTTATACCCATACCTCAGGTTGCATATTATTATCCTGACTGTTGGTGTTCATGTCTTCACTGGGCTGGGTGGTCTCAATACTGGGAGGATTCAGAAACCGGCTCAGCTCCTGTTGTTGGCTCTCTCTCAGGCTGTGGATGATGCTGCATGACTGCTGCTGTTTCTATAGAAACATGATTGTTCTTTCAGGAATGGAAAATGCAGGCCAACATCCCCCTGCTCCTACCAGTCAAGTCATATTTCTTTCTCTCTTTTCCAAAGACCCTGTAGGCTTAGTGACTTCTTAGGAACTTTCAAACAAGAGTCCTTAACTAATTTCCCTGATAACTATCACACTGCTATAAAGAAAGGCTTGGAAACTTAGAAATTGCTTACTTCTTCTATTTTCATATGCATAGCAATTGGGGTAATGTTCATGGATGGTAGCTTGTATTTTATTTAAAATAGAATTTTTAAATGACTAATGTTGTTGGCAGTCTGTTTTTCCCTCCTTCTTAGTCTATGCTCATCAAGCCAATGTGGATCACTCCTTTCTTCTAAGTTGTAAGGGATAGAGAGCCTTGGGTGGAAAAGTGAAACTCTGATTCTTGCCTTGGTTCTGGACTGAAACAGGCCGATCTGTCTCAGCACACACTGGGGTCATGGCAATCTAGTGGTAGGCCAGCACTCCCTGAGCCCCTCAGGGCCTCTGGAAGGCAGATTCTATCCCTGGAACTAGCAGAGCGGCAGTGGACCAGCTGTGACAGCTGCCTGGCTATAGGAGATAGTGGTGTTTTGTTTCTCTAGGGCCCTTTTCTTGTCCAATGGAAAGATATATTTCTGCAGTTGGTATTCTGAGAAACAGGATTTTAAAAGTCTGTTATGTATAAATGTTTAGTGATTAATTTGATTTTTCACCCATGTGTAAAGCATAAGTCAAAAACATTCATAAAACTAATTACCGAATAGAAATGCCCATTGTAAACAGCGTATGCAAACACAGTAAATATTCATTGATTTGTGTGTTGGAGAATCTCATAAGTTTATAGTTCAGGAAACAGCAAACAGATTGTTAAACTTACAAAAGGAGGTCTTTAATTAAAGACCACACAAAATTATCAACAATAATTTGGAATTTTTAGGAGCAATTTAAAAGTAGTTTTGTAAATTCAATTGCCAGTCAACACGTACAGATTCCTGGCAGTTTAAACAGCTAAGTTTAATCAATGGACAGCATAAATATTTTACTTTCAATAAACTGCTTCTTAAAAATTCACACTGTATTATAAAAATGTGATTTAATGTAAATTTATGGATTTTGTTCAAGAGGGTACAGCTAAATTTGGAGTAGAGTTAAAGTTTGACTTGTCATCTGACCATCATAAGTGGATGAAGTTGACATAGTTGAAGAGATATAAGACTAATCACAGAAGGCTCTAATCCCCTTGTTCAAGAAGCCCTTGAGGAGAAAAATAAAATCCCAGATGCTTCTGGTCCACTCACGGCTCTGATGCGCTTTAAACACTTTTTCAGCCACATGCGGATGGTCTGCTTGGCCACTTCCTCCTCAATGGTGTACTCCAGCTGCTCCCTGGCAAGCAGCTCTTCCAACTGCAAACTCTTTCGGATGTCAACTGACCGGTAGGAGAGCATGCTGGTGGGGGAAATGTAGCAGCCATTGCAGCTCTGATTTACCTGGGGGTTAGACTCTTAGAGATCTCAAAATCCAGAGATGACATAATTCAGTCCAACCAAAGTAGCATTCTGATGCCACCTCGACTAACTAGATGGCTTGGGCTAGTCATGTCACCTCACTGTCTCTCTTCTTTCATCTGTAAAATGGGACAGTCATAGTACCTATTTTACTAAATGATTAAGTGTTTTGATACTTGTGGGGTGCTTATAAAAGTAACTGCTATATATAAGTGTCTATAAATCAAAAGATCCAGGCTATGCCCTGATAATCAGTTGCTTAAGATTCTGTAACTTTCCCTGTAGAAGGAAAACTGCTCTCTCTCTACTTTCTTCACGTGGAGTTTCAATTGGTAATAGTTAATATGCTTGGCTGTGGGTCATGCATCCACCTCCACCCATTTCCCTCTCAATTTATCTCATCTGGCCCCTTGGATATACCTCATTAATACTGATGGATGCAAAGCCAGGGTGAAACATTCACTCCCATTCAGCCCTTGGCACAGTAGGCACAGACAGTGGTAAATGAAACCAACACAGCTAACGTGTTGCATGGGGGCTCCTGGGCAATAAGGCAACTCGTGTATTTAGGCTGAGGGATCCTCAGCCAAAGGAGTATGTACCCCCTTCTGGCAGGTTCGTGCTCCCTGGTACAGTTTCAGGATCCCAGTTATTGTTCCACCCTTGTCTGGCTTTGGTGGGACCTCAGTTCCATCTCCCTGGCCCCAATCACAGTGTGGAGGCACTTGAGAGGTCCCTCCCCTTGCAGCACGGGTACAAAGGCCTCTTCTTTACTAAGGTTTTTCTCACCACAGAGGAAAAAAGGTCATTTGCTCTTTCATCCCTGCCTCATTAAAAACTTTATCATTGCTGAACCGTTTTCATCATACACTGGGCTAGAGGGATAGGAAGGGGCCAACGATGCCACCATTGACTTTGCCTGGTTTATTTTATCAGATGCATACCGAGTTTCAGAGGCTGAATATTAATTATTAATGACAGTGGTATGTCTATATGCCTCATTTTCACCCTAAAAATATTTATCACTAGCATAAAAGACTGATATTCTTTTTTTCTTTTAATTATTTTATTGTTTAATTACACTTCTCTGCATTTTCCTCACACCACTCCCCGCAACCTCGGCCAAACCCACCTCCTTCCCTTGCTTCTACCCTCCCCCTTGGTTTCATCCATGTGTCCTCTATAGTAGTTCCTGAAAACCCTTCTCCCCACAGTCCCCTCTCATCTCCTCTCTGGCTATTGTTAGATTGTACTTAATTTCAATGCCTCTGGGTATATTTTGTTTGCTTATTTTGTTGTTGATTATGTTCCAGTTAAAGGTGAGATCACATGGTATATGTCCCTCACCACCTAGCTTATTTCACTTAGCATAAAGTTCTCCAGTTCCATCCATGCTGTCACAAAACGTAGGAGATCCTTCTTTCTCTCTGCTGCATAGTATTCCATTGTGTAAATGTACCATAGTTTCTTGATCCACTCATTTGCTGATGGGCACTTAGGTTGTTTCCAGCACTTGGCTATTGTAAATTGTGCTGCAATGAACATTGGGGTGCATGGATTCCTTTGGATTGGAGTTTCAGGGCTCTTAGGACATACTCCCAGCAGTAGAATTGCTGGGTCAAAAGGCAGTTCCATTTTTAGTTTTCTGAGGAAATTCCATACTGTTTTCCACAGTGGCTGCACCAGTCTGCATTCCCACCAACAGTGCACTAGGGTTCCCTTTTCTCCACATCCCCTCCAAAAATTGTTTGTTGATTTGTTTATGGTGGCCATTCTGACTGGTGTGAGGTGGTATCTCATTGTGGTTTTAATTTGCATCTCTCTGATGGCTAGTGATGCTGAGCATCTTTTCATATGTCTCTGGGCCCTTTGTACGTCCTCCTTGGAAAAGTGTCTGTTCAAGTCCTTTGCCCATATTTTAATTGGGTTTTTTGTCTTCCTGGACTGGAGTTGTGTGAGTTCTTTGTATATTTTGGAGATCAAACCCTTGTCCAAGGTATCATTGGCAAATATGTTTTCCCATATAGTTGGTTCTCTTTCCATTTTACTGATGTTTTCTTTAGCCCTGCAGAAGCTTTTTATTTTGATGAGGTCCCATTTGTTTATTCTTTCCTTTATGTCCCTTGCTCTGGAGGACATAGCAGTGAAGATGTTGCTGCGTGGAATGTCTGAGATTGTCCTGCTGATGTTTCCCTCCAGGACTTTTATGGTGTCACAACTTACATTTAAGTCTTTTATCCACCTTGAATTTATTTTTGTCTATGGTGTAAGCTGGTGACCGAGTTTCCTTTCTGCAAGTATCTGTCCAGATGTTCCAACACCATTTGTTGAAGAGGCTATTTTTACTCCATTTTATGCTTCTGCCCCCTTTCTCAAACATTAATTGACCATAGAGACTTGGGTTTATTTTTGGGCTCTCTGTTTTCTTCCATTAGTCTATGTGTCTGTTCTTATGCCAGTACCAGACTGTTTTGATTACAGTCGCCTTGTAATACAGTTTGATATGAGGTTTTGTGATCCCTCCTACCTTTTTCCTCTTTCTCAAAATTTCTGCAGCTATTTGGGTTTTTATTTTTATGGTTCCATATAAATTTCTGAAATATTTGTTCTCTATCTGTGAAATATGTCATTGGTACTTTGATAGGGATTACATTGAATCTATAAATCACTTTGGGTAGTATGACCATTGTGATGATGTTAGTTCTTTCAATTCATGAGCATGGTATATGTTTGCATTTGTTTGTGTCTTCTGTAATTTCTTTCTTTAGTGTTGTATAGTTTTCTGAGTACAGGTTTTATCTCCTTGGTTAGGTTTATTCCTAGGTACTTTATTTTTCTTGTTGCTGTATCAAATGGGTTTCCCCGCCTGATTTCTGTTTCTGATATTTCATTGTTATTGTATAAAAATGCCTTTGGTTTCTGAGCATTGACTTTGTATCCGGCTGTTTTGCCAAATTCATTTATTAGGTTGAGCAGTTTTTTGGTGGAGTCTATAGGATTTTCTATGTACACCATCATGTCAATTGCAAACAATGACAGTTTTGCTTCCTCTTATCCAAGTTGGATGCCTTTTATTTATTTATTTATTTTTTTATTGCCTGGTTGCTGTGGCTAGGACTTCCAGTGCTATGTTGAGTAGGAGTGGTGAAAGCAGGCCTCCTTGTCTTGTTCCTGGTCTTGTCAGGAAAGCTCGTAGTTTTTGCCCATTGAGTATGATGTTGGCTGTAGGTCTCTCACATATGGCCTTTATTATGTTGAGAAATCCTCCCTCTACTCCTACTTTGCTAAGTGTTTTTATCACAAATGGGTGCTGTACCTTATCGAATGCTTTTTCCATGATATGATCATGTGATTTTTGTCTTTCATTTTGTTTATGTGATGAAGTATGTTTATTGATTTGTGAATATTGTACCATCCTTGCATTCCTGGGATAAATCCCGCTTGATCATGGTGGATGATCTTTCTAACATATTGCTGGATACGGTTTGCCAATATTTTGTTGAGGATTTTAGCATCTATGTTCATCAGCGATATTGGCCTGAAGTTTTCTTTTTTTGTGGTGTGTTTATCTGGTTTTGGGATTAGGATGATGGTGGCTTCATAAAAAGAGTTTGGGAGTCTTCTACCTTCTTGGATTTTTTGGAATAGTCTGTGAAGAATAGGGGTTAGCTATGGCCCAAAGAAAGGGACAGATCAAAACCCCAGAGCTAACCGACCAAGAGATAGCCAACCTATCAGATGCACAGTTCAAATCTCTTGTAATAAGGATGCTTTCAGAATTCGA
>PVJI01026132.1:0-19407 GCA_004026765.1 Micronycteris hirsuta
CCCTCCCCTACTCCCTTCCCATCCAGCCTCCCTCCCCCCAAGCTTCCCTCCTCCCCCTTAGTTCTGTCAATGCATCCTTTACAGTGGTTCCTGAAAACCCTTATCCCCATTGTCCTCTCCTCCCTCTCCCCTGTCTATTATTAGACTGTTCTTAATTTCAATGTCTCTGGTTATGTTTTGCTTGCTTTCTGCTTTTGTTGGTTATGATCCGGTTAAAGGTGAGATCATATGGTATTTGTCCCTCACTGCCTGACTTACTTCACTTAGCATAATGCTCTCCAGTTCCATTCATGCTGTTTCAAAGGGTATAAGCTCCTTCTTCCTTTCTGCTGTGTAGAAATCCATTGTGTAGATGTACCATAGTTTTTTGATCTATTCATTTGTAGATGGGCACCTAGGTTGTTTCCAGCACTCAGCTATTGTGAATTGTGCTGCTATGAACATAGGAGTGCAAAGCTTCTTTTGAATTGGTTTTTCAGGATTCTTAGTCAATATCCAGAAATCAAAGGCATTTTTGTATAACAACAGTGAAACAGCAGAAACAGAAATCAGGAAAAAAATCCCATTTGATATAGCAACAACAACCAAAAAAATACCTGGGAATAAACCTAACCAAGGATGTAAAAGACCTGTACTCAGAAAACTACACAATACTGAAGAGAGAAATCATGGAAGACACAAACAAATGGAAACATATACCATGCTCATGGAATGGAAAATTCAACATCATCAAAATGTCCATATTCACCAAAGCAATATATAGATTTAATGCAATCCCTATCAAAGTACCAATGACATATTTCATGGATATACAACAAACACTTCAAAAATTTATATGGAACCATAAACATCCCCGAATATCAGCTGCAATTTTGAGAAAGAAGAGCAAAGCAGGAGGGATCACAATTCCTGATATCAAACTATATTACAAGGCCACTGTAATCAAAAGAGCTTGGTACTGGCATAAAAACAGACTGATAGACCAATGGAACAGAATAGAGAGCCCAGAAATAAACCCAAGTCTCTATGGGAAATTAATCTTCGACAAAAATAGAATCTTAAAGGCAGTGAGGCAGAAACAGGAAGTAACATAGAAGGGAACCCTGATAAGGTTAGCAGATGACTTCTCAATGGAAAAACTCCAAGCCAGAAGAGAATGGCAAGAAATGTTACAAATAATGAGAACCAGAGGCCTGCTACCAAGACTGCTGTACCCAGCAAGGCTCACAATCAAGATAGATATCCAAATAAGAAGCTGTCCAAACAAAAAAGTCTAAAAGATTACACCTCCAAAAACCCACCTCTGCAAGAAATGCTAAAGGGACTTCTTTAAGGAAAGGAAGGAAAAGAGAGAGAGAGAGAGGAACACAGGTACAAAAAAAAAAAAAAACTGGCAGTGAATAAGTACCTATCAATAATAACCTTAAACGTAAATGGATTAAATGATCCAAGCAAAATACATAGAATAGCGTAATGGATAAGAAAAGCATGACGCACACTTATGCTGCCTACAAGAGACCCACCTCAGGACAAAAGACCTACACAGACTGAAAGTGAAGGGCTGGAAACAAGTTTTCCAAGCAAACAGACAGGAAAAAGAGCCAGGGTAGCAATACTCATATCAGACAAAATAGAGTTCAAAAAAGGGGCCATAAAGAGAGACCCAGAAGGACTCTTCATAATACTCAAGGGAAGAATCCACTAAGAAGACATAAACATTGTAAATATATATGCACCCAACATAGGAGCACCCAAATACATGAAGAAAACCTTGGAGGACTTCAAGAATGATATTGATAGCAACACAATTATAGTAGGGGACTTCAACACCCCAGTTTCAAAAATGTACAGATCTTCCAAACAAAATATCAGCAAAGATATTATGGCATTGTAAAATGCCCTAGAAGAAATGGACTTAACTGATATATATATAGAGAGAGCATTTCACCCGAAAAAAACTAAATACACATTCTTTTCAAATGCAAGTGGAATATTTTCAAAGATAGACCATATGATAGGACATAAAGCAAGCCTCAACAAATTCAAGAAAATTGTAATCATAACAAATATTTTCTCTGACCACAAGGGACTGAAATTAGAAACCAACCCAGAGGAAAAAAAAGCCCAAAACACTCCATATCGTGGAGATTGAATAGCATGCTATTAAACAAAAAATGGGTTAAGGATGAGATTAGGGAAGAAATCAAAAAGTTCATAGCAACATGAAAATTAACTTACAACAACCCAAAACTTATGGGACACTGCGAAGACAGTCCTGAGAGGGAAGTTCATAGTGATACAGGCCTACCTAAAAAAAATTAGAAACATTTCTAACAAACAACCTTACCCTACACCTACAAGAACAGGAGGAACAACAACAAAGACAGCCCAGAGCAAGTAGAAGGAAGGAAATAACTAAGATCAGAGCAGAATTAAATGATATAGAGACTAAAATCAAAATTCAAAGGATCACTGAATCCAGGAGCTGGTTCTTTGAAATGATAAAGAAAATCAACAAGCCTATAAACAGGCTCATTGAGGAAAAAAGAGAGAGGTCACAAATAAACTCAATCAGAAATAAAAGAGGAAATATTACAACTGATGCCTCAGAAATACAAAGGATTGCAAGATACTACTATGAAGAACTGTATGCCAAGAAATATGAAAACCTAGGTGAAATGGACAAATTTTTTAAAAAAATATAAACTTAAAAAACTGAATAAAGAAGAATCAGAAAGCCTTAACTGACCAATAACAGCAGATAAAATTGAAGCAGTTATAAAAAAACTCATGACACACAAAAGCACTGGACAGATGGTTTCACAGGAGAATTCTACAAAACATTCAAGGAAGAACTAACCCATATCCTTCACAGACTATTCAAAAAAATCCAAAAGGAGGGAAGACTCCCAAACTCTTTTTATGAAGCCAGCATCATCCTAATCCCAAAACCAGAAAAAGACACGACAAAGAAAGAAAACTTCAGGCCAATATCACTGATGAACATAGACGCTAAAATCCTCAACAAAATATTGGCAAACAGCATCCAGCAATACATCCAAAAGATCATACACCATGACCAAGTGGGATTCATCCCAGGGTTGCAAGGGTACTACAATATCCACAAAACAATAAACATAATACATCACATAAACAAATGCAAAGACAAAAATCACACGATCAAATCAATAGATGCAGAAAAAGTATTCGATAAGGTATAGCATCCATTTATGATAAAAACACTTAGCAAAATGGGAATAGAGGGAGCATTCCTCAACATAATAAAGGCCATATATGAGAGACCTACAGCCAACATTATACTCAATGGCCGAAATTATAATCTTTCCCACTAAGATCAGGAACAAGACAAGGTTGTCCACTATCGCCACTTCTATTCAACATCGTACTCAAACTTTTAGCCACAACAATCAGACAAGCAGAGGAAATAAAAGGCATACAAATTGTAAAGGAGTAAACAAAAATGTCATTGCTTGCAGATGACATGATAGTGTACTTAGAAAATCCTATAGACTCCGCCAAAAAACTACTCAACCTAATAGTAGAATTTGGCAAAGCAGTGGGATACAGGTCAATATACAGAAATGAAAGGCATTTTTGTATACCAACAGTGAAACAGCAGAAGCAGAACTCGGGGAAAAATCCTATTTGATATAGAAAAAAAAAAAAAACAAACTAGGAATAAAGCTAATCAAGGTGGTAAAAGACCTGTACACAGAAAACTACACAACACTGAAAAAAGTAATTAAGGAAGACACAAACAAATGGAAAAATATACCATGATCATGGATTTGAAGAATCAACATTATCAAAATGTCCATACTACCCAAAAGCAATTTATGGATTCAATGCAATTCCTATCAAAGTACCAATGGCATATTTCACAGATATCGAACAAACACTTCAAAAATTTCTGTGGAACCAGAAATGATTCTGAATATCAGCTGCAATTTTGAGAAAGAAGAGCAAAGCAGGAGGGATCACAGTCCCTTATATCAAACTATATTACAAGGCCACTGTAATCAAAACAGCCTGGTACTGGCATAAAAACAGATAGATAGACCAATGGAACAGAATAGAGAGCCCAGAAATAAACCCGAGTCTCTACGGGCAATTTTCTTTGACAAAGGGGGCAGAAGCATAAAATGAAATAAAAATAGCCTCTTCAACAAATAGTGTTGGGAAATCTGGAAAGCTGCAGGCAAAAAAAATGAAACTGGAGCACCAACTTTCACCATACACAAAATAAAATTCAAGGTGGATAAAAGACTTAAACATAAGTCGTGACACCGTAAAAGTTCTAGAGGAAAACATCGGTAGGAAAATCTCAGATATTCCACACAGCAACGTCTTCAATGATATGTCCCCTAAAGCAAGGGACGTAAAGGAAGAATAAACAAATGGGACCTTATTAAAATAAAGAGATTCTGTGGGGCCAGAGAAAACATTATTAAAATAAAAAGAGAACCAACATTATGGGAATACATATTTGCCAATGATACCTCAGACAAGGGTTTGATCTCCAAAATATGTAAAGGACTCATATGACTTCATCCCAGGAAGACAAAAAACCCAATAAAAATGGGCAAAAGACATGAACAGACACTTATCATAAAAGGACATACAGAGGGCCCAGAGACATATGAAAAAATGCTCAACATCATTAGCCATCTGAGGGATGCAAATTAAAGCCACAATGAGATACCACCTCACACCAGTCAGAATGACCATCATCAACAAAGCAACAGATAACTGTTGGAGAGGATGTGGAGAAAAGGGAACCTTACTGCACTGTTTGTGGGAATGCAAACTGGTGCAGCCATTTTGGAAAATAGTATGGAATTTCCTCAGAAAACTAAAAATGGAATTGCCTTTTGACCCAGCAATTCCACTACTGGGATTATACCCTAAGAGCCCTGAAACACCAATTCAATGGAACCTATGCACTCCAATGTTCATAGCCCCACAATTCACACTAGCCAATTGCTGGAAACAACCTAAGTGCCCATCTACAAATGAGTGGATCAAGAAACTATGGTACATTTACGCAATGGAATTCTATGCAGTAGAGAGGAAGAATGATCTTATACCCTTTGCAACAGCATGGATGGAACTGGAGAGCATTATGCTAAGTGAAGTAAGTCAGGTGGTGAGGGACAAATACCGTATGATCTCACCTTTAACCGGAACATAGTCAACGAAAGCAAAAAGCAAGCAAACTATATCCAGAGAGAGAAGAGGGGAGGGGACAATGGGGAGAAGTGTCTTCAGGAACCACTATAGAGGACACAGGGAAAGTACCAAGGGGGTGGAGGGAGGCAACAAAGGGAGCTTGTGTTGGAGGGGGTGGGGGAAGGGGAGGGGAGAGGATACAGAGAATTGTAATTGAAAAACAATAAAGTACTTATTAAAAATTATAAAAATTGTTGACACTAAAAAAATGATGGTTGATATAATTTCAATGTTATTGATAATTGTAAGACTTCTTTTGTGTCTTACCATACATTCTAACCTTAAAATTGATCCATATACATGAAAAAATAATATATATTTTGCTTCTTTGAGGTGAAATCTGTAAATATCTAATTAAGTCCTGTTATCTAGAGTGTTGTTCAACACCACAATAATACTTCTCAACTCTATGTTTAGAATATCTATCCATTGTATACAATGGGGTGTTAAAATTTTTTAGGCTATCTGTATTGCTATCAATCTCCTTAAAATTCTCCCAGATTTTTTAAAATGTATTTAGGTGCCTTTATATTGGGTACATAAATGTTTACAAGGGTTATATTCTCTTGTTGGATATATTCCCTAAGTATGCAGTGACCTTCTTTGTCTCCTGTTATGGCCTTTGTTTTGAAGTCTATTTTTTCTAAGTATTGCTACCCCAGCTTTTTTTTATGTCCATTTGCTTCGAATATTTTTTTCCATCTCTTCACTTTCATCCTGTGTTCAATTTTGTTATGAGATGAGTTTCTTGTGGACAGCATTTATGGAGATCATTTATTTTATCCACTCAGCAACCTTCTGCTTTTAAATTGCAACACTTAATCCATTTAAATTTTAGGTCATTATTGATAGGTACTTTTTCATTGTCATTTTCCCTTTGTACCCGTGTTCCTCTCTCTCTCTCTCTCACTCTCTGTCTCCTCTTGTTCTTGTTCTTGTTGTCCTTGTTTCCCCTCCTCCTCCTCTTCCCCCTCCTTCTCCTTCTTCTTCTCTGTAATCCCTGTTGCATCTCTTGCATTACTGACTTTATGGAGATGTACACTTTTAGCCTTCCTTTGACTGTGAAGCTCTTTATTTCATCTTGCGTTTTAACTGAGAACATTGCTCAATAGTGTAGACTTGTTTGCAGTTCTTTGTTTTTCATTACTTGGAATATTTCATGCCTATCCCTTCTGGCTTTTAGCATTTCTGTTAACAAATCAGCTGGTAACCTTATCGGAGAGTCCTTGTATGTTAGTAGCTTTTTTCCCTTGCTGCCTTTAAGAGTTTTTGTCTTTAAAATTTGCCATTTTAATTATGAGGTGTCTTGGAGTGGACTTTTTTGGGTTCATCTTGATTGGGACCCTCTGTACTTCCTGAATTTGCATGGTTGTTGCCCTCTCCAGGTTGATAAATTTTTCTGTCATTATTTTTTCAAACAGGTTTTCTATCTCTCGGGATTTTTTTTATCTCTCTCTCTAGTTTTCCTATGATGTGAATGCTATGTTTCATATTGACGTGAAGTTCCCTTAAACTATCCTTTTTTTGTCTTTTTCTTTTCATTTTTTTCCTCTATGTTTTTTTTTTTTTCATTACCTTGTCTTCCAGCTCACTGATTTGGTCCTCTGCTTAATTCATCACTGCTTTTAATTCATTTTAGCTTATTCTTCATTTCAGATACTGTATGATTCATTTCTTTCTGTTTCCTACTCATAGTTTCCATGTCCTTTTTAATGCTGATGCATTTTCCACTAAGATCCTTGTAGTTCTCACTAAGTTCCTTGACCATCCTTATAGCCATTATTTTGAACTCTATGGCTGATTGATTCCTTGCCTCAATTTCACTTAGATTTTTTCTGCAGATTTTTCCTTTCCTTTGGATTGGGGGTTGTTTATTTTTATCCCCATTTTATGTGACTTTTCATTTGTTTCTACATCTCAGATTGTTCTACTTTGACTCCCTCTCTTCATGGGGTAGCTTTCTTTAGTAGGAGTTCTGTGAGATTCAGTGGTGCAGTCTCTTTGATCTTCTGATCTGGATGCTCTAGGGATGCCCTTTATCCCATTTATTTGGGTTCCCTTGTTGCACTTGAGCTTTGATTATTGACGGTTCAATCATTGTTTGGTTCTTCCCTCTGGCTGTCTTACTGAGAGTCACACTGCCCACCACATCTTGTATGCTGTTGCACAGTTGCTGGCAGAATAAAGCAAAACTACCAAGAAAACCAGACCCAACCATCAACTATACCCCACTACCACATCAACAATATCAACAGCAAATGAGCAAAGATTAATAAAGTTGGAAATGAATTAAGAATATTATGATAGGAAAAAAGAATATGAGATGTTAGAGGAAATTACAATGATTTTGAGAGGGAAGAGGGAGGAGAAATAATAATAGTAGATAATAGAAATAAGATGAAGAAAGGGGAAAATAAAATTTAAAACATAAGTAAAAAGGGGCAGAGAAATGGCAAAATGGAATAAGAAAGTGGAAGAGCATAGTATGAGGTTTGAAAAAAATAAAAAAATAGTAAACCAATCAGAACAAAATTGAAGAAAAAGCAAAACAAGGTCAATAATAATGACAGATGAGCAAAGATTATCAAAGATGGAAAAAGGATAAGAAAGTGATAATAAAGAGAAAAGAAAGTAAGAAATGTCTACAGCAAAGAAAAACAATTTTGAGAGGACAGAGGGAGAACAAATAATAAGAGTAAGGAATACAATTCAGGCTAAAAATAAATAAATAAATTCCAAACTCAAATAAGCAAGGGCAGGAGGAAGGCAAAATGGTATAAGACATGGAGAGTAACCTATGAGATTTGAAATAAAAATCGTGAACAAATAAGAATACAGTTGGAGAGAAACAGCACTAACTGCAATATCAATGTCAAACAAGCAATGATTAATAAAGGTGGAAATAAAATTAAAATATCATAAGAAAGGGAAAAAGAATGTGAGCTGACAAAGAAGAATGAGGAATAAGTCATCTCAGCAGAGTTTTTTTTTGCTTTCTGTCTTCTCCTGGATCTGCCTCTGGCTTTTTATCAGCTCAAAATCCAAGGGTGATTCATACAACTTCTGGTAGCACTGCATGCACCACAGTTACCTGCTTCTAAAGAGGGTTTCTATTGCATTCAGGAGAGTGGAACACCTTGGTCTCCCCTGGGAAACACTGTTCAATCTACTGGGAAAATTGTGTGCGTGTCCTGCTGCCCTTGCGCCACCCATCCTGGTCTGTCCCAGCTTATTGCCAATAATGTATAGTTTCTTCTGAATGAGCTGTTTGTTTCAAGGAAGAGCTAACCTGTGTAAGTGAGTCAGCTGTTTCTTGCTTGGAGCTCATGGAAGCTCTATGTGAGAGCTCAGGATGTGTGGGGCCCTGATTACCACTTATTGCACCAATTTCTCATCTCACTTCCTTGCTGGCCTCAGTGGAATAAAAATAATAAACACTGACACATGCTACAGTGTGGACAAAATTTAATGCTATGATAAATGAAACAAGCCATTCACAGAAGACCACATATTATATCATTTCAATCACATGGAATATCCAGAACCTGTACATTTCTAGAGATAAAAGGTATTATTAGTGGTTGATTAGTTCTGAGCAGGGAAAAGAGATGGGGGTTAGTCATTAAAGTTACAGAGTTTCTTTTTAAAGCAATGAAGGTTCTCTAAACTTTATTGTGGTGATGATAGTCCATATCTGAGTACACTAAAAATCATTGAACTTTACATGTTACATGTGTAAACTGTATTTCATGTGAATTAATGAAGTGTCAATAAAGCTACTACAGTGATCACATAGGAATTTCTTAATATTAAGGTAGGCAAGTATTAATCCCATCAGTTATTGTCAGAAAACCTTTGAATTATGGCCAAGTGCTTTTTCAAGCAAAAGGATGACAGCAATCATAGCTGTTCCTTTCAGAAAATTTGGCCTCTCCCAGTTACTTGTGTGACCTAATTCAGTGCATAGGTGGGGTGGCCATCCTACAGGAAGTGCATGAATATTAGTCAGATTCTTAGATTTTCAGAGCACATATATCCTGCTCAACTGCTCTTTAAAAATTCTGTCCAAAGCCTATGGGAGCCAGTTAATAATTAAGACTAACAGACTAAGGCAGAAGTGGCAATTTGTTTCTGTAAAGGGCCACATTGTAAATGTTTAAGGCTTTGTGGGTCATACAGTCTACGGACTCAGTTCTTCAATCATAGCAGAAAAACAGGCCATTGAGTTGTATGTATGTTTGTATAGGGAAAAATTGCAAGCCATATATATGATAAGGAATATATAAGAAACACAACAGTATTTAAATATTAAAAGACAGGACTTCCAGCCAAGATGGAGGTGTAGGTAGATACGCTGTGCTTTCTCTCACAACCAAAACAAGGACACCAACAAATTTAAAAACAAAAACCAACCAGGACTGCCAGAAAATCAAACTGTATGGAAGTCCAACAACCAAGGAGTTAAAGAAGAAACATTCATCCAGACAAGTAGGAGGGGCAGAAATGGGCAGCAGAGGTGGAGAGGACTTGTGGCAAAGAGGTGGCTGGAGGACCAGGGCAGGTGGTGGCTGGCAGAGTGGGAAGTCCCACATTTGTGTGTGGATAAACCAGGAAGAACAACTGGGGAGTGAGACAGATGGAGCAAGCCAGTGTTCCAGAGTGGGGAATTAAAGCATCAAAACCTCTGACTGAAAAAACCTGTGGGTGCTGCAGCAGTGGGACATACTCCAACCCTCACAGGACAGTTTGATGGAGAGATCTACAGGGTCCTAGAATACAAACAACCCATCCACCCAAGAATCAGCACCAGAAGGGCCCAATTTGCTTATAAGTAGCAGAGGAAGTGACTGAAAGCCAGCTGAGAGCTTAGCTAGCATAACTGTTACCTCTAAGACCCCTTCCTTATACACAGTACCACAAGGCAGTTACCTGGGTTGCCCCTCCCTGGCAAATACCTAAGCTTTTGCCTCTTATTACCTAACGGGTGCAGTGAGACAAGTAAATATGGTCCAAATGAAAGAACAGATCAAAGTTCCAGAAAAAAACAAACAAACAAGTAAGCAATGAAAAAATAGCCAACTTATCAGATGCAGAGTTTAAAACACCGGTAATCAGGATACTCAGACAATTTGTTGCATATAGTTGCAAAATAGAGGAAAAAATAAAGACTATGAAAAGTAAAATAAAGGAAAATGCATAGGGAACCAACAATGACAAGAAGGAACTTGGAACTCAAATCAACAGTTTGAAGTAAAAGGAAGAAAGAAACATTCAACCAGAACAGAATGAAGAAAAAATAATTCAAAAAAATAAATAAATAAGGAGAGGCTTAGGAACCTCTAGGACATCTATAAACGTTCCAACATCTGAATCATGGGGTACCAAAAGGAGAAGAGGAAGAGCAAGAAATTGAAAACTTATTTGAACAAATAATGAAGGAGAACTCCCCCAGTCTCGCAAAGGAAATAGACTTCCAGGAAGTCCAGGAAGCTCAGAGAGTCCCAAAGAAGTTGGACCCAAGGAGGAACACACCAAGACACATCATAATTACATTACCCAAGATTAAAGTTAAGGAGAGAATCTTCAAAGCAACAAGAGAAAAAGAGACAGTTACCTACGAAAGAGTTCCCATAAGACTGTCAGCTGATTTCTCAAAAGAAACCTTGAAGGCAAGAAGGGGCTGGAAGGAAGTATTCCAAGTCTTGAAAGGCAAGGACCTACATCCAAGATGACTCTATCCAGCAAAGCTATCATTCAGAATGGAAGGGCAGATAAAGTGCCTCCCAGATAAGGTCAAGTTAAAGGAGATCATCATCACCAAGCCCTTATTATATGAAGTGTTAAAGGGACTTATCTAAGAAAAAGAATATAAAAAATATGAGCAGTAAAATGACAACAAACTCACAACTATCAACAACCAAACCTAAAACAAAACAAAACAAAATCAAACTAAGCAAACACCTAGAACAGAAACATAATCACAAAAATGGAGATCACATGGAGGGTTATCAGTGAAGAAGAGGAGAGGGGAATGGAGGAAAAGGTACAGGGAATAAGTAGCATAAATAGTAGGTAGAAAATAGACGGGCAATTTAAGAATACTGTAGGGAATGTAGAAGCCAAAGAACTTATATGTATGAGCCATGGACATGATCAAAGGTGGGGGAATGCGGGTGGGAGGTGGGTGCAGGATAGAGGGGAATAAAGGGGTGAAAATGGGACAACTGCAATAGCATAATCAATAAAATATATTTAAAAGAATAAAAGGAAAAAATCTGAAATAAAAAAGAAATAAATAAATTTTAAAAGATAGATTGATTTTAGTCCACCAAAGGATTTAGGCATAATTCAAGTGGCTATGTTAATTTCTTTGCCTAATAGTGTATGTTAAATGTATTGTAGAACAAATACTAGAAACTCAGATTCCTAATTTGAATCTAACATCCTATTATTTGTCATGTATTTTCCGAGAAAAAGGAAAAGAACTTCCATCATTTATGTATTTTGAATTTCAAAAGTCTAAAATGTACAATAGAAATGGATAAAAATTCATATGCACTAGCTTCTGAATTTTAAAGTATTTTTCATAGTAACTTTATCTTGTGACAGAAAAGTTTTCTGAAAAATCTAGCCACTGCCCCTATTTCCTTTTAGTCACTTATGTGAAATGCAGTAATTGCTCTGTCAAATAGCAGCCAACAAAAGGAGCAGACTGTCCCCATTTTTTCCTATTCTCTGACTGGAAAGCACTAGTAAGACTGCATATGATAATTTCAGGAGAAGGTTTGTATGGATTTGGTGGCAAATTTTACTAGTAGTGATATTGTTAACCTCAAAGAAGGCGATGGTTAAATGATCTGGAGATAGTTACCTCATTGTCTTAAAAAGGAGTCAGACTAAGAAAAAGCAACGCTAATAGACCTAGCAGCTCCTTCTAATCACCTTTACTAATAAGGTTGAGAAGAGGGATTGCCATTCATCTTAAATGTTACTGCTACTTTTTTTTTAATATCTTATTTATTATTAGAGAGAGGGGAAGGATGGAGACAGAGAGGGAGAGAAACAGCAATGTATGGTTGCCCCTCACATGGCCCTCACTGGGGACCCGGCCCGCAACCCAGGCATGTGCCCTGACTGGGAATCGAACCGGGACCCTCTGGTTCCCAGCCCGCACTCAATCCACTGAGCTACATCAGCCAGGGCTGTTACTGCTACTTTTATTACAAGACTTCCAAAACTTATTTTCAGAGGAGCAGTTAGTATACCTTAATAAAAATAATCCATTTATAAATAAATTTTGGAGATGCCAGCTTGTTATTTTCTTTTCGTATGTTTTGTTTTTATTCCTGCAGGACATCTCAGACCCTTGAATGACATATCATGCATCACCAATATCCAGTGTGAAAGAGAGGATGCTGTATTGCTCATACCTTATTAGGAAACTCTTAAGCAAAGCACCTACTTACTTACCCAATTTCAGTATGTATCTTACTGTTTTTTTTTAAAGATTTTATTTATTTATTTTTAGAGAGAGAGGAAGGGAGGGAGACAGAGAGGGAGAGAAACAGCAATGTATGGTTGCTCCTCACATGGCCCTCACTGGGGACCTGGCCCGCAACCCAGGCATGTGCCCCGACTGGGAATCGAACCGGGACCCTCTGGTTCCCAGCCCACGCTCAATCCACTGAGCTACACCAGCCGGGCCATGTATCTTACTGTTTTGTAGTTGTCTCTCCAGTAAACAGTGAAGAATTTGTTCATATTATTTCTTTAAAACCTAGCATAATACCTAGCACTAGTAGGAAAGCAATAAAAATTTATTAAATTGTGACCTTAGAATGTGTCATCTAGAGAATTATTTTCCCTAGACAACCAAGGTTCAGTTTGTTACCTTTATTCTGGGTTTACATAAAACCATACAAAACACAAAACCTATCATAAAATATATTACAATGCATAGTAATTTTGTAAAAAATAATCAGGTTTTATTAGACATTTACTACATGCTAGACATTGTGCTAAGCAACATGCCTGTCCTATTTTCTTTAATTTAGCCTTTACAATGACCCTGTGAGTTAGCAGTATATTATTACAAGATGAAGAAATGGCCATACACTGATTAAACCTATTGTCCAAAGTTACATACTTAACAAATGGCAAAACTTGTTTTTTAACCCAATTTGTCTTCAGATGTCATTCTATTAACCAGTTTTCTAGATTTCTCGCATGTTTGCTTATGTTTTTAACAACAAACTGTCATATAATTCTTAGGGATAGATATTGCAACTTTATTTCATTGGCTACTATGGTATGTAATGAATAGTAGCTTCTCCGTACATTTTTTATATGAGTAATTGAATGATGTGAAGTTCAGATTACAGCTCCATGTGAGTTCAAATATATTATTATTATTATTTCAGAAAATTAAAACAACCTATAAATGTATATTTGGTACCCATAAAATTTTAAAAATATGTATGGATAAGCATCATTAGAAGATAACTAAGCCCTGGCTGGTGTAGCTCAGTGAATTGAGCGCGGGCTGGGAACCAGGCAGTCCCAGTTCGATTCCCAGTCGGGGCACATGCCTGGGTTGCAGGCCAGGTCCCCATGAGGACCATGTGAGAGGCAACCATACATTGCTGTTTCTCTCCCTCTCTGTCTCCCTCCCTTCCCCTCTCTCTAAAAATAAATAAAAATAAAATCTTTAAAAAAAAAGATAACTAAGATATGCAGGTTAGATCTCTAAAGAGACATTAAACATGTTTACTTCCATTCAGTATTTGAAAAGTATTATTACTTCTGCATATATCTTGACAGAATTTACTAACAATGGGCCAAAAACATTCACAATAATTTAAATCTTCAAAAATATTATCAGTGACCATGCATATTCCAGAATTAGAAATTCTAGCCTTGGATATCTTTCATCTTTTTCATAAGTTTTCAATCATTCTGCTACCAGCTCATCATATTAAAGGCCTGGCACTATGATCACCAATATATTTGCCTTCAAAGATTCAATTGTAACATAGGTGCTATTTGCTTCTTTTACAGAACATCACTGATGTAACTTTGCCCTTCCTGATGCCTCCAACCAGTTACTATCCCCTACCAAAGGTAATCATTGCCCGCATTTTTAATTCCATAAAGTAGATTTATTAAGCTGTTGTTTAATTTTATAGAAATATAATCTCACAGTAATTATTCCTTATATTTAATACCTTCCAGTCAATATTATTTCTGAGATTCTCCTTAATGTTATATGTACTGTGATTTTTCATTGTTATTACCATATAGTGATATAGCATATAAATATATTATTTATCCATTCTACCATTAGTAAATATTTGGATTGTTTTTAATTTGGGGCTATTCTGTACAAAACTGTTATGTACAATCTTCTATATTGTGTTGGTGAATATATGCACTCATTTTTCTTAGGAATGCATCTAAGAATGGAAATTGTTGGATTACGTGATTCGTACATGTTCAGCTTCTAAAGATATCACAAATTTTCCATAGTGTTTGTAACCATTTATACATCCATCAACAGTGTATGAGAGGTTCACTTGATCCATATCCTTTCTGGCATGTATTATTTTCAGTCTTCCAAAAGTGTTCATTCTAGTATATACATAGCAATATTTTACTGTAGTTTTAATTTACATTCTCTTGATGGTTTTTATATGTGTATTGTCCATATGGATATCATCTTTTTAAGAGCCTATTAACTCTCTTATACACTTTTATTTCTCTTGGATTATCTTTTAATTTGCTTATTGGTCTGGATGCATGTTCTGTCCTTTGTTGTGTATAAAAAATTACAAACATATTTTCTTACTCTATGGCTTCATTTGTTACTCTTACTCTTTTTTAATTAAGTCTTATGATGAAAATTAAAACTACATTTTTATTTTAATGCAGTCTAATTTATTATTTTTTTTCTTCATGGATATTGTTTTTATGTCCTGTTTAGGAGGTCTTTGTGTATTCTAAGATTAAAAGTTTATTTTCCTTGAGGTTAATGTTTTACCATTCATGTTTATGTCACAATTCACCTGAAATTGATTTGGCAGAAGAGAACAAAGTTTAATTTAGATGTTAAATTAATCCAGCATTATTTATTGAAAAAAGTGCTGTTCTTTCCTTCACTGAATCTTAATGGAGACTTGATTATGTAACTCTGTTTATATGACACAATGAACAGTGTCTTAGTTACTGTAGCTTGAAAATAAGTCTTGATATCTGTTAGTGTAATTCCTCCAGCATTGTTCTCATTCAAGATCATCTTGGTTATGCTGGTGTTTATACTTCCTTATAAATTTTATAATGAACTTGTCATATCACACACACACACACAGTGGCTGATATTTTAATGAGATTGCATTAAATCTACAGATAAATTTGAAGAGAACTGATATAATTACAATATAAATTCTTCCAATTCATTAGCCTGGTTTATCCCTATAATTATTTAGCTTTTTAAAATTAGAGCAGTGCTTAGAAGTTTTCTGTTTAATTGCTGCTGTTTTGAAGGTGGTGACTCTTTATTTCTAGATGTTTTTTAAGATTTTCCCTTTGACACTAGTGTTGTACGGTTTCACTATGATGTGTTTATGTGTGGCTGTCATTTTATATTCCACTGCTTTGGGTTCATAACAATTTTTTTCTTTATATTTTAAGTCATTGCTTTTTATTATTATTTTTATATTTATTTATTTTTTAAATAATTACTTTATTGTTTTTCAATTACAGTTGTCTGCATCCTCTCCCCTCCCCTCCTCTCACACCCTACAACCCCATCTCCCTTCCCTGCCTCCCTCCTCCCCCTTGGTTCTGTCCATGTGTCCTCTATAGTGGTTCCTGAAGACCCTTCTCCCCATTGTCCCCTCCCCCTTCCCCTCTGGCCACTGTCAGACTGTTGTTAATTTCAATGTCTCTGGTTATGTTGTTCTTGCTTTTTTCTTTTGTTGATTATGTTCCAGTTAAAGGTGAGATCAAATGGTATTTGTCCCTCACTTCCTGGCCTATTCCCAAAACTCAATAAAGAAGAATCAGAAAGCCTGAACTGACCAATAACAGCAGATAAAATTGAAGCAGTAATCAAAAAGCTCCTGACACATAAAAGTCCTGGACCAGATGGTTTCACAGGAGAATTCTACAAAGCATTCAAGGAAGAACTAACACCTATCCTTCATAGACTATTCCAAAAAATCCAAAAGCAAGGAAGACTCCCAAACTCCTTTTATGAAGCCAGCATCATCCTAATCCCAAAACCAGAAAAAGACACGACAAAGAAAGAAAACTTCAGGCCAATATCACTGATGAACATTGACGCTAAAATCCTCAACAAAATATTCGCAAACAACATCCAGCATTACATTAAAAAGATCATACACCATGACCAAGTGGGATTAATCCAGGGATGCAAGGATGGTACAATATTTGCAAAACAATAAACATAATACATCACATAAACAAAAGCAAAGACAAAAATCACATGATCATATCAATAGATGCAGAAAAGTATTTGATAAGGTACAGCATCCATTTATGAAAAAGACACTTAGCAAAGTGGGAATAGAGGGAGCATTCCTCAACATAATAAAGGCCATATGTGAGAAACCTACAGCCAACATTATACTCAATGCACAAAAATTAAAATCTTTCCCACTAAGATCAGGAACAAGACAAGGTTGCCCACTATCACCACTTCTATTCAACATAGTTCTGGAAGTTTGGGCCACAGCAATCAGACAAGAAGAGGAAATAAAAGGCAACCAAATTGGAAAGGAGGAAACAATTTTTAAATTGTGCTTTAAAGTCTTTCATTCATTTAGAATGAAGTCAAAGCTACTTTCTTAACTATCAATTGTATTTTAATACTTGGAGATATTGGTCAAAGAAATTTTAAAATTGAAGTCTGACAACTTAACAGCTGTACTCCAAGCAGATCTTCTCTTGTCCATATTATTCTTTTTAAGTTGATTTTTATTTTACTGTTTAATGTTTTTACTGAGTACCAAAAGTTGTCTATGAGAAGTTATGGAGGCTCTACCTGAGGTTATCTTCCTCCAGAAAATATTTATTTTATCTCTTATCCATTCTGCAAAGGGTCACACCATCTGGAATCAATTCTGTACTGAAGTGGCCCATGTCCATTTTTCAGTCTGTATACGCTCTTCCTTTTATTTTATCTTCATTCATATAGTTTAATTCTTCATGGATTCCAACAGATGGTATGTAGTGTCACTTACTGTCATTACCCAATGATGGATCCCAGTACATAAAACTAGGGAAAACTCCACTTTTTTTTACTACCTTTCCCAGTGTAGCTTAGTGAGAAAAGGACTTGTGGAAGAAGTTGGTTCCAAGTATCTTGTGTGTGTATGTGTGTGACTTCTTTATTTCTGGGATCTTAGTCTCTCATGTTACAATATCTTTGACATACCAAATGACAGACACTTGACAATCCAATGTCTGTCACTCCATTCTCTGCAGTTACCTAAAGCTACATTGTCTTCTCTTCTTCTTTCTTGGTATCAAGAATCAGTAAATAGACCAAGAATTAAAGCACCAAATAAAAGGTTTGGCTTACCTCAATTACTTCCTCTTTATTCTGAGATCTGGTTTCTTAAATTCTAGTTGCCTTTGAAAATATCCTTAAAACTTCAAAATAGAACTGGAACTTTATTTAGTTTTTTTCTGTTTGTTCTCAGCAAGAATATTTGACTGCTGCAGGCAACTGGGTCAAACCTCATAACACATATTATTTTTATATTAATTCTACTTTGGGAGTCTATCATAAGTTGAAAATTCTACAGAATACCCATAGAATACTTACAACATTCATTTTGCACTGTTACAAAGGAAAATTTAATAAAATACATATGCAGAAAAAAAGAGGTTACTTTACTTCACTCAACCTTAATGTTACCAACTAGAAATGAGTCAAAAGAGAAAAAAAAACACAAAAAAGGATATGAAATTTTTTTAAATTACTTTAGTGTTGTTCAATTACAGTTATTTGCATCCTCTCTCTCCCCTCCCCCAACTCCCAGCCCCTAACTCCCCCCCCCTAGCCTCCCTCCTCACCCTTAGTTCCCTCCATGTGTCCTCTACAGTGATTCCTGAAAACGCTTCTCCCCATTGTCCCCTACCCATTCCCCCACGACCATTGATAGACTGTTCTTAATTTCAATGTCTCTGTTTATGTTTTGCTTGCTTTCTGTTTTTGTTGTTTATGATCCAGTTAAAGGTGAGATCATATGGAATTTGTCCCTCACCGCCTGGCTTACTTCACTTAGCATAATACTCTCCAGTTCCATCCGTGCTGTTGCAAAGGGTATAAGCTTCTTCTTCCTCTCTGCTGCGTAGAATGCCATTGTGTAAATGTACCATAGTTTCTTGATCCATTCATTTGTAGATGGGCACTTAGGTTGTTTCCAGCACTTGGCTATTGTGAATTGTGCTGCTATGAACATGGGAGTGCAAAGGTTCTTTTGAATTTGTTTTTCAGGATTCTTAGGGTATAAACCCAGTAGTGGAATTGCTGGGTCGAACGGCAGTTCCATTTTCAGTTTTCTGAGGAAATTCCATACTGTTTTCCACAGTGGCTGCACCAGTCTGCATTCCCACCAACAGTGCAGTAGGGTTCCCTTTCCTCCACATCCCCTCCAACAGTTATCCGTTGCTTTGTTGATGCTGGCCATTCTGACTGGTGTGAGGTGGTATCTCATTGTGGTTTTAATTTGCATCTCTCTGATGGCTAATGATATTGAGCATCTATTCATATGATTTTGGGCCCTCCGTATGTCTTTTTTCGAGAAGTGTCTGTTCAAGTCTTTTGCCCATTTTTTAATTGGGTTTTTTGTCTTCCTGGAGTGGAGTCGTATGAGTACTTTTTATATTTAAGAGATCAGACCCTTGTCTGAGGTATCATTGGCAAATATGTCTTCCCATACGGTTGGTTCTCTTTTTATTTTAATACTATTTTCTTTAGCCCCACAGAAGCTTTTTATTTTGATGAGGTCCCATTTGTTTATTCTTTCCTTTATGCCCCTAGCTCTAGGGGACATGTCATTGAAGATGTTGCTGTGTGGAATGTCTGAGATTTTCCTACCGATGTTTTCCTCTAGAACTTTTATGGTGTCA
>PVJI01026133.1:0-19399 GCA_004026765.1 Micronycteris hirsuta
CACTGGTTATCATATACAATGAACTCTTTGTAGTGCTAATTTCAGGGCTAAGTAACAATAGTAACAATTACAATAAAAATGATTGATTATAATGTTGATGTTGACATCACTACAGCTTCCATTCCAGGGGGTCTTGTTTATCAGAGAGAGTAAGTTGAGGTGAGTGAAAATCAGAAGTCTGTAACAAAAAGCTTAGCTGGTACTCTGCTTTGATTTTGGCATTTGCTGACAGACAATTTGAATTCTAAATGGCATTTCAATCCAGAAAGTGTGAAATATGAAATCTGCACTGTTAAAATTGTACAACTGAGCTCTGATAAATAACCTCAACTGAGATTTAATGCACCATTAAAACTATTTCTGTTCCCACCTACCTGCGTGGCCAAATTTAACAGACAGGTTTCATTTTAGAAAAGTTGAGATCATCTTTCAGCTTTAAATGACAAACCTAGACTGTGAAATGCTAATGCCATCTAGCAGTAGAGGGTGACCATTCTTGGTTTTGTTTGTTTGTTTTTTGGAACGAATGCTGAATGATGGAAATAATTTATTCAGTTAGCTTCTGAAAGTTTATTTTTTTATTACCATTTGGTCCCCTTATATCCCCTCCCCCTGCAATCACCACACTGTTGTCCATGTTCATGAGTCCTTTTTCCTATTTGCTCAATCCCTCCACCCACTAATCTCCGCCCCCCTTAGCTGTAATCCTGCTCTATCTATGATTCTGTCTCTATTTTACTTGAAAAAAAAATTGATCTTATTTAAATGTCATGCCTTAAATCAGTTACATGGAGATTTCCAGCTTTGCTGACACATGAAAGGGAAAAAGGGGTATATGCAGGGACCCTTCTCCTCTCTATTCCTCCTCAGGTCTTATTTCCACAAAGGATGAACATTTTTTTCCTCTGGGACATGTTATGAGCAAAATAGTCCTGCCTCAGAAGAAAAAAAATTAATCCTCAGAAGAAAAAACTAATCTGAAGGAAGAAGATTGAGACTATGCATTCCAAACCTAAAGAGGCTCAGGGCAGTGAAGCCTGGGCAGTGAACCAGACATCAAACCAGGGCCTATTGTCATAGCTGAAAAATATGACAAAATGTCTTTTCATAAAGGAATATTTCTGATCTCCAACTTCTTATCACTACTAAAAAAAAGCAGTATACACACGGCATGAAATGGCTCTTACACTTGCAATTTTCAGAGGATAAAATGTTAACTTTAATCATGATCCAAAGTTAAACCTCATAACAAAGTAAGGTTTCATTGAGAAAACACATATAAAATATTTAGTGCAAGCTCTTGTACCTAAGAAGTTTTATCCTAAGTGTCTTTACTCCCTCTGTCCCAGACAAGCCAGTGTTGACTTTCTAAGATGACAGGCAGGATGGACCCTATGATATCTACATGTCAGAGCACAAAACAGGACTGCTGGGGGAAAATACAAGTAGACCTAAATTCAGGTATGGAAGCAATTCTCAGGGTCTAAGCTCTAGAAAGGCTCAAAACATATGGACAGCATTCTTATCTATCCAATAGCTTCTTCTTAGGTCCCCCCCAAAATCCAGAGTTACACCCCCAAAAGTCAGTGAATGGCTAACACATCTGCACCAAAACACATCTGCACCAAAAACTTCCCAGAGGAGAACCAGCACTGCCTCTTAAAGTCACACAGAGAAAACTCGGTCCTTCTTTTATATTTGGATGCTACTATGAAGTTATTTGGACATTTGTCACCTGAGATATATTCAAGTACACTGGAAGCTTTTTTCCATATCACCCATTCCTTGGACAGAGCTGATCAGGAGATGGCTATTCAGTGTCATCTCTGAGCCCCTCTCTTTGAGTCTTTCAATGAGACTTTAAAATAAGAAAAAAAGGACTCATAGACAAGTGTGGTGACTGCTGGGGAGAGAGGGGGTAAGGGGACTAAATGGTAATGGGAAAAATACAAGAAAAATTCAGTTTTTAAAAAAGGGCATTGTACTGTCATGTAGTCCAACTGCTCACTTAAATTTAGGTCTGCACTCAAATGACAAAAATGAGTATTAGTCATCTTGGAATCCAGGGGACTTATTCATAAAGCATGTGGGGCTTTATTCATGAATGATTTATGTGTTTGCATAAAGTGGAGTGGGGGGTTGTGTGTGTTGCTCAAAGAAGCATCAGCTGCCTCTCCTGAGTAATTTATAAAAGATCAATATTTATCAAAGTGAGCCAAGAATTGTGCCATAACTCTCTGAAAACCAAATACTTCATTTATAGTTCCTTCACACATGGAAGGGAGCATAACACTGAAATATTTGCATAAAACTTACTTACAGCGGTTCTCAGTTGATTCCTGTAGCTTTAGATACAGTGTAATGCTTTGGCAGAAATTGCAGATTTCTGTCATTGGTGATGCTTAATGACTAATACATACTAGATATAAAAAATGTATTTGTCAAATTAATGACTAAAAAGAAGTAAGCAAACATTCCAAAGGGAAAGGAGAGTTTCCTGCTGTATTTATTATTTTAACTTATATTAATTGAACACCCACTAGGCATTGTATTAAAGGACCTAGTTATTACCTGATCTCCCAGACATGTGTGTGAATGATTAAGAGCATATTAATGAAAAGTGCTGTATGCTGTGTTAAAGGTTAAAAAACAAGGGTTTTGGAGAGCCAAAGAAAAGATAACTAAGATAACTAATTTAAAAAGGATAACTAAGAAAAGATAATTCTTCCCAAAGAATTTTAGGAAAGGATAAGAGTAAAAAGGTGTTAAATAGGCAGATAGTGAATGGGGAAGGGAATTTTAGGAAGAAGTAATGGCATGAGCAGAGGAAGCATGAGAAACAAAAACTAAAATAAAAATTGATAAAATGAGCCTCTTTCAGTCATAACATATTTGTAGGACACTTTAACTTTTGATATAACTACTGCAACCTTTATATAATTTAATCTTCACAACAACCCTATAATGTAGTTATTATATTTACCACCTTACATGTGAAGAAAGAATGGGTTATAGTTTACTAACTTTCCCAAGCTCATTCAATTATCTAAATGCAAAATTTATGGTCTTAGTATTATACTATGCTACCTCTTCTAGCAAGAAGGCTAAATAAGAATAAACAGTTTAAGAAAAAAACAAAAACAAAACTATTTTCTCTCTGTCAATATCTCTTTGTCTGTCTCTCTTGGTCTCTGTCTTTTCTCTTTCTGTCCCTATCTCAAAATCTCTGTGTCTGTCACACACACACACACACACACACACATGCACACAGCAGTTAGTCACATCTGGACAGTCAAGAAGGGTTACCAATATGATAGAGGACCTCAGGAGACTTTTTTACCCCAAAATATATTCTCAATAGTTCTATTTTATTGGGGCCTGAAAACTCCACTATTTTCTCGTCTACTTTTGAATAAGGAGTGCAATCCAAAAATTCCTTGTTTTTTCAATATACGCTATCATTTACCCAAAAGTACAGTAATGTGAAATCCATTAGAATGGATCACCAGAGCAAGATTTAGTGAAACAACACCTAAGACAAGGGATAAGGAAAGAAAAATAGGACAGCAGTAGTCCCAAGGCATCTTTGGGTGCCAGAGCACCTAGAGGTCAAGGCACTTTTTGTAGAACCTCATGAAATGTTCAGAACTCCATCATACAAATAATTATTTTAAGAGATTAAAATTTGACTTCTGTATTTGCAACACAAAATCAGCCACTAACATGGATTGGCTCCCATTAAAATTCACTTTATATATGCCATTTATTTTTTCACTCAAAAATATTTATGACCATCATTCATGTATCAGGCACTGTGTCGGAAGCTATGCGGGCAGTGATAAACAGGGAAGTCATGGTCCACACCCTCACAGAACTTGTTTGCTTAATGGAGAGATGGACAACTCAAGAGTTTGTGTTAAAATGTGGTAAGGGGTAGGATAGGATTCTATAGGAGAGTTATGTTAATGTGTAGTAAGTGGTAGAATAGTCTAGGAGCTTTGGGATGGTTATTCTGGAGAATAAGTTAAGTTCTTGAGAATGAGTAGGAATTATTCAAATGAAAGGAAGGGGGGCACATTCAGGAAGAAAACATCATGTGACTGGAGCTCAGAAATAGTGGAGAAAAATGTCATACAAGGCTGGAGAAGTTATCAAGGGATAGGCCATGAAATATTTTAGTCACATCCGATCAAGACAACAAAAACCACCCTAAATGTTTTCAACCCAACAGAATGGAACACAGGGATGAAGAACTAGAACACATACAAAAGACAGAGAAGGCAATTAGAACTCATCAACATTAGGGAGCCTCTGTGTCCTCTGGGCTGAAGAGGTAAATGGAGGACCCAGAAACTGGGACAGCTGGTAAAACCAAGAACCATGGCAGGAAACTGAGATCAGCTAGTAAAGCTAAGAACCACAATAGAACTTCCTGGCAAGAGCTAAAACCACACAACTGCCACCAGAAATGCTTCTGAGGGCGGGAAGAGAGGGAGAGAATTTCCCTGGCTTCTCCTCTTCTTTTGATCTTCAGTCTTTACAGTGTCTGTCGTTGGCCAACCCTATCTGGCAGTCCTGCAGTGAGCTGGGAAGAACAGTGATCTGAGAACAAAGAGAAAGATTTAGCCTTTACCTTTGTGTAAAGATAGGTCTTTGAAGAGTCATTCCTTTTGCAAAATACAACTACTCCTAACAGAACATAAGTGTCAAGAATCAATGTTTAACAATAGTTATGGATAAAATATTTTGAGGCAATTATATTCATTCACTTGTTTTTATTAAATGTGACGATCTTCTCTCTATTTTATCAGTGGAATTCTACAAGACCTGAGTATCCTGGGAAGGGAAACTAGTATCAGTGGACCAGAGTTTGGGTTCCTAGCACAGAACTCAGGACTGTGACCATGGAAAGTAAAAGGTAGCTATCAAGACATGGGGTACATGAGGAACAAGGATTAGAGAAGAAATCTGAAAGGAGAGGCAAAGATATTAAAAATAAATTTCATTCCCCTTTTTCCTGACTGATTCCTACTTCTGCCATCATGAAGCTTTCTGTGACAACTCAGATCAGCTATCAGTCATCTCTTCAATCTGTGAATCTTTAGCTTTGGGCAGTGTTGGCCACTGGAACTTTCAGACATGGTACAAATTTTTCAGTATCTGCACAGTCCAAATGTAATCACTAGCCTGACGTGGCTATAGAGCACTTGAAATTCACCTAGTGTACCTTAGAAACTAGTTTTTAATTTTGTTTATTTTTAATTGATTTCAATGTAAATAGGTACATGTGGTCAATGGCTAGAGTATTGGCCAACATAACCGAAGCACCTACTGCAAATTTATATGTTAATGGTTTAGACAACTTTAAAGATAGACAGACATTTCTATTCTTGCTCTTCCTCATCCTGGCTGCCAACCTTACATAAATTACAGAATATTGCTAAACCCAAATTCTTCATCTTTAAAAATTGTGATTATATATAATCATATGTGATTATATATACACACACACATAGTATCTTATACAGTCCTAGAAATCTTGAGATATGCAATATCCTACATATTTTTAAGAAGTATTTGAACCAGAATTTGAACTCAGGAGTATCTGAATCCCAGTTTGTACTTTACATTAGCAGGTGAAAGCAACTGAATGATTTCGGCAGAAGTATAATGCAATTCTAAAATATGCATGTCATTTTTTACTTGTTCAACTCTCAGAATATTCACATGGGCTGCTTTGGCAGAAGAGAGGCAAAGGATTAAAAGTAATCTGGCTCTTTCCAATTACAGAACATAAAACCAAAATCTTTCTTTTTTTTTTAACCATGACTTCTTTTAAGAGAATTGTTCCTGTCAAATACACCTCAACACATCAGTCAGTCCCACTTCAGCCTTTCGTTTTCTCCAGCAACCAGCACCTTTCTGCAACTGCCCACAGTTTGAGCTGTTTTAATTAACAGGCACGATCAGACTGGAGGAAATTATTTCCCTAAATGCCAGTCCATCCTGTTGTCCCTTTCATGGGATCCCAAAGACTGTAGTTAATATTGCTGCCGGTAGTGTAGCTGATACATCCCTCCGACCAGCTATGGCAAGGATTTCAGACTTAGTCTGGCCGTAAACCAGAAGGGATCAGTAAAGGACCTGGACAAAGGTAAAAAGGTCCTTTAAAACCTGTCCAAAAAACCATAATGACCAGAGGCTTCTCCAATTTCTGGGATTTCATGTCAGGAAAGGGGAGATCTGGCAAGTTATTCCACTTCTTTTAACAAAAGAAATTGATGTTTGCAAGGTTTCCAGCTCCAGGACCCATCAATGAACTCAAATGGAAGGCTGTTTAAAATCATAATGTTTGTGGGAAAGAAATAGAAGAAATTAATGTAATATACAGTTTTGGAGAATTAGACATAAATTTTCTTATAGGATGGAGTAGCATATTAAGATCTCATCCAGCAAGGACAGCCAGTGTTAGGTATTTGGAATGACAACTCTGGAGTTCCTGGCAGCTATTGTGTTTGTTTTATGTTCCATTTGGCTCAAAATAAAAGGAGTTGATTTGTGTATAGACCAGAAAAAGTTTCAGAATGCAACTTACATAAAGGCTGCAAACCTTGGTAAAACCACAGGCAATATATTGGAGCATCATTTTTACTTCACTAAGAAACAGAATAACAGGTAAGAACATCTACTGCAGAACCCTGTCTGCTTGGGTTCAAATCCTGGCTTTACATGTACCTGCTGTGTGATTTTGAGCCAGTTAACCTCTTTCTGTTTCAGCTTCTCCACCCGTAGAGTGGGTTTAATCTCAGTGTCTACTTCTTGAGGTTATTATAAAGAGTAAAGGAGGCTCTATTTGTAAGTTGTTTCAAACAGTATCTCGAACTTCATAAGCCTTAATAAGAATGCATTGTGTAAAAAATATTTTTTAAAAAATTGTTTTCTGATCTTTTCTTCTCACCTGGCCATTAAAAAATGTGCATCTTCAGGCAATATGGGCAGAGTAGGTCCACCAGGCTGCATATATTCAATTTCCTACACCTCTGCTTTCATGCTCATTTGTACTTGAAACCATCCTATAATCCAGAAACCACATAAAATGAGCTCTTCTTTCGTTCTAGGTGAACACCTCCCCTTTCCTTCATTTCACATCCTCTCTGGGAGCCTTACTGTATCCTTCTCTTAGCAACCTCTGAGAGAGGAATACGGTATAATATAGTGTGTTTCCTCCCTTAGCAACCTTTCTGTCCATTGCGCCCTCAGTGTAGAAACAAGCTCAAATTGCTACAGGCTTAACAAAACTCTTCTGTCTCCATTATTCTTCCCAAGTCTTCGCTAATCCCCATCACAATTATAATCCAGGTTGGGAAATTTTCTCTAATCTGTAATTTTTTTACATCATGTGCTTTGAACTCCTGGCCCCCAGATGAAAAGAGCTTTCTTTCTTTCTCTCAGCCTATCTAGTTATTGAAAATTTTAATAGATAATAATAAAGAAAGAAAGAGAAATAAATTACCTATTGAAAGTCACCAGAGACTTGAAAAATATTAATCCTTGTTGTGCAAAGGGATATTTCATGGAAGAAGTTTGGAGTTCTAGCCTGGGTAGCTGAATACCTTGGAATTGAGGACTTTGCTCTCTTTCTAAAAATGTTTTTAACAAGAAAATGTAGAAAAAATGCTTTTCTTGTTAACTTTAATTTATCCTGAAAATTTTATTAACCAAATTATATCCTTACTAGACTTTCTTCTTGATTGAAATTTTACCCTGATCCACAGAACCTACCCATATCTGGTTATATTACAGAAATAAAGAGTCAGCAAATCACTACAGAAAATGTGAATTATTTTCTGTCTCTCATCACAATTTGAAAATATTTTCATCTGAGAACTGTCAATTCTAGACCGTTGAAGATTAATTCTTGAGTCATCCATTATTCAATTGAAGAAGAGGTGAACAAAAGTGACAGATGGATTGACCAATGTCATTTCACATCTAGGATTATCAACAAATCAAAATATCCTAAAGCCCTAGGCAATTTGTTATCTTGCAACAGAAGTAAAAAGAACTGGGAGATCCGAGCATTACTTCTCTAGTATAATAACAATGGTTCTTTTAAACTGATGAAGTGGGTCACATTTGCATCTGTTTTCCACTGTTACTATATTTCAATATGAAGAGATGAGTTTATATACAAGTTGGAAAGTCCTGGCTGATTGATGCAAAGAAGCATGTGATCTATGTAACTCAAGTAAGACTGCTGATTCTCTCCTGGTTTGGCCAGCATTATCCTTTTAAACCATAGGGCAGGATTAACCAAGTTGTGCGGGAATTGGCTCTTAGAAAAATGTCAAGTACAGCTCTGCGTTGGGTGGGCTACATAATCACAGTAGGAGCCAAGAGTCAGGGAAAGCAGTGCGTCTCTCAGGTAAGGGAGTAGGGAGGAAACGCAGAACTGAAATCTGCAGTGCGTCTTGTGAATTTCTGAGCTCATGGCAAATTGTTCAGGTTATGCTATATGACAAAGATAAAACCAAAACATGGTGAGTGCCTTTTATCGAGTGTGTTTTGGTGAAATGTAAATATATTTTCAGATGAAAAATTTATTACTTATTTTGCACAATCTCTCTTACTCTGCCTTTATCTCTCTCTCTCCTTCCCTCACCCTTTATATCCTTGACCTTTCACTGGCACCTGCACCATGAATCATATCATGGCTCTTCTGCAGGACCCCAAACAATAACTGATATTTCTCCACAGTGACTTTGGTGGCTTCTTTAATAATTCTTAAGTTTCCAAACTCACTTCCTCTTCCTCACCTTCAGATAAGAGCACACCTCTTGTTTTACTAATATAACTGAAGTTTAGGGAAAATAGCCAATGATTATCTAGACCAGAGATTACCTTTACAAGTCTTTCAGACTCAGTTCTCACCCATACCCACTCAATTGTTCATATTGTTTGACAACTGATTAACCCAAATATAGAAATAAGCCTATAGATGCTATATTGTGTTAATCAAAGTTAAGATGCCTCTTCTTTTCCCCCTGTATTTTTGACTGTGCAGTAAAGAATTGGGAAAGGAAGTGTTTAAAGGACATTTTTTATATACCCTTCCTATTAAGAAATGTATATTTGCTAATATAATTAATAGTCTGTTGGACTTGATTCAAGTACTGACTCTAGTATCTTCTATTTGTGGTTTAACCTCTCTGGCCTCCAGTGTTCTCATATTGAAAATGCTGATAATAATAATCCTATATCACAAAGCAGTTTATTCAGTTTATGTATATTATTGCACTAACCCTATGTAAATTTTCCTCTAAGCCCCTTACCCAATTTATCCCATAACAATCTCCAAGATAAATATTATCTTATTTAAAGATGGATAAATGATAGAAAAGCACCATGTTATTAAAAGCTGGCCTAGTGACCAATAGTACAATGTAGGATGCTTTAGTGAATCCGGGTTGGAGCTGTGCCTTGGGTTCTGAATCTAAGCAGACACTTGTATCTCTGAACTATATCTGCATTTTGAGATGGTGCCACTTTTCTGTAGGCTGCATGATTCTGACACTCTGTGCAGTAGAAAATATGCTGAAGCATGCACTAAGACAGTTTAATGCACACTGATTCCTCTTTGGTCCAATAAACACCTCACAAGTTCAACAATTATTTTAGAAATGGCTACCCTCTTGCAAGAGGACTAATGAGGAGATGAACTAAGAGGCAATGCTACATTTCCCATCTCCCTTCCAATCAGCTTTTGGGCAGAGAGAAAGGGACTCTCACAAACAACTCTGCTAGTTGGTTTTATTATCTCAAACTAACAGGGGAAAGACTCTAAAGTAGTAAGTTAAGTTTTCCAAGGTCACCAAAAAACAAATAGTACTTATATTTCTAAGTTTGTTCCAACTCCAAAGAACAAACTTTTTTCATTTTAATACCTTACATTGTTGTGGTAGTCTTAAGGATGCTCACTGATTAGTTTTAGCTCTTCATCTTATGTACATAAGTGTTTTGCCTCTGTATTTGGGTGAGGCTATTTTTAATTTATTTATTTTTCTACAGGCTGTTATTATTATTCAGACTTCTGGGACAGAAGAATTCACAGTGAGGAGAAGAAGGTATGCTAGCGTCATATAATTTGTGACAAATGATTTGCTCTATAAAAACCATAATGTGCTTAGTACATGTGAAAGTGAGTAAAAGTTGATTGTGAACTAATTAATAATGGAAGAGCAAGGTAGAATCGTAAAATAAGAAGATCACTAAATCTCTAGCCAATCTCTGGACTAAGTTGTGTCATTAAGAAATCTTGCAACATTGGGTAAATTACATCATTTTACTGAGTCTCCATTGCATCACCTGTAAAATGAAACTATTATTTCACCTTTTTATATCAGAAATTGGAATATGAACTGGATAGTGAGACAGACAGATAAGAAGACAATTTTTAAAAAATTTTCCTGTGCAGTAATTTATTTACCATTCAAAGTTTTGGACTGTCCCATGCTCCTAAAAGAACATGCAACTTTCAAGACATGCACAGACACTCTTATGTACAAGATCAGTCATTAAGAGGAAGACAGGTGTAACCTTTCCATACTGGTTTGTTCACGTACTGTATTAATCAATATTTGTGTTTACTTTGAGGTATTCAGTTTATATTTTCAATTGCCTCACTCTACTTACATAACCACTAATCTGATCAGTTCTGAATCAACAACAGAGTAGTGTCCAAATTTACTAAGTGGAAGAAATCCAGTACAAAGGGTCAAAACCTTCAAGCTCCTGGCTGGACTTTTATTCAGTGCAACTAATAATGTTCCAGTATCTAACTGTTGGTGAAAATGCAGACTGGTGCCACCACTGTAGAAAGCAGCATGGGGATACTCAAAAAATAAAAAATAGATCTAGCTTTTGACCCAGCGATCCCACTTCTGGGAATAAATCCAAATAAACCTAAAATACTAATTTGAAAGAATCTAAGCACCCTTATGTTCATTGAAGCATTATTTACAATCATCAAGATATGGAATTAACCCAGGTGGCCATCAGTTAGATGAGTGGGTAAAACAACTATGGGACATTTATACAATGGAATACTGCACAGAAATAAAAAAGAAAAAGAAAGTTTTACCCTTTCTAATAGTACAGATGGACCCGGAGAACATTATGCTAAGTGAAATAAGCCAGTGAGTGAAAGACAAATACCATATGATTTCAATCGTACGTGGAATCTAGTGAACAAACTGAACTAATAGGCAAAATACAGACAGATAGAGAGCAGGATGACAGGTAAGGCAGGGACAGTAGGGATGGAGCAAAAAAGGTAAAGTACTCATGGACAAGGACGGTGTGGCAATTGTTGGGGGGAGGGACTATAAGGGGCCTAAATCATAATGGAAAAAATACGCTAAAAATCATTACAAAATAAATAAATAAACTGCTACTCTATTACAAATGAAGTCTTTAAAGGTAACTCAGCATCCTTCTCACTCTTTTAGAACACTAAAGACAACTGAGGGGAACTTAATTTGTTAATAACCTAATATCTATATTTATTACTAGTTAGGGAAAAAAATCCAAAAGGGTGGTGATTATGGATATCTTATGTGGTCAAGAGCCTATTAGAGTGCCTGGCATTGAAACTCGAAAAATTCTGTTGTCAATTTTTTTAATTAAATATTTGAAAAAAAATTTTTTTAATATTTGAGATCACATCAACATACACTTTTTCGTTCATTCAAATGCAGATATTGAGTACTTCTTGTGTAGCAGGCACAGTGAGGAAACAGGGATAAGTAACTTAAAACATAGAGCTTAACTTCTGGTGGGTAAAATGAACATTAAATTATCATTTACACAATTAGATGTATAATTACAATTGTAGACATTTTACCACAAAGAAGAAATAGTTTACCAAGAAAACATATTACTTGGTCCGAGCTGTGTGAATAGGATCCAGAGAAAGATTTCCAGGCAAAGTGACACGAGGCCAAATGTAAACAACAATACAGATAATTAATATGACAGGTAGGGGAGAATAAAAGACATCCTACAAGAAAGAATATGTTTTAGGTCCCTGAGAGACAAATAATAAAGCTGCACTCAATGAGCAGAGAGAAGCCCAGCGTGATTCAGACAGAAAGAACGAGCCAGAGTCCTACATGATGCGTTCGATGAAGCTGGCAGGAGCCAGTCCCTCCAGGAACTTACAAGTTATGTTAAGATTGTTTTTTAACTATCCCAAGAAGAAGAGGAAATCCTTAAACAGTTATAAAACAGAGATTTTTTAAAGATTATTCTGGCTGCAGTAAAGATCATAGATTGAAGAAATATACCAAAGGATGCAAGGAGACTAGTCAAGCTGGTGTGGCTATCAAAAACTCAAAGGGGAAGGTAGAGACAGAAAAAAAGAAATGCAGGTTTGCAACTTGGGGAAAAAAATTAAGTGGTAAATCTGATGGAATATGGTAATTTAGACGTGCTGATGAAGGAAGAAAATGTTAAGGATAAATTTCAAATGTCTGGCTTGCACCATTCAGACTGATTCAAGCTGATTCAGTCCCAATTTATACATTAGGCTCAGTGGGCATAGTGTTTTGGTCCCACAAAAGTGTTTTAATTCTTTTTAAATCATAAAGGTAAAATGAGTCTTTAGTTCAAAGAGAGGGCTTAAATATAGACTATTAATAAATCCATCTTTATACCAATACAGTAAAATGTAATATTTAATATTTTTATGGAAGCAAAAATACCTAGGGCCCATGAAAATTATAATGTGTCCCTGGGCCAGTTGTCACCAAAACAGAAAACTGGAGGAAGACCAGGTGGGAGCCAGAGGGCTGTGACAGCACAGTACATGTCTGCTCTGACATCAGTTCAAGTTTTTGCGGTATCTGTGAAACATCCAAGTGCAAATGGCAAGAAGTCCCTTAGCTATGCAACTTAAAAATTAGTATGATCTTCTCAATGTCCACAAAGAATGAAGCAATGGTGGATTTGAGGTCATAAATTATGAATTTCATATCCAGTTCCACAACTGTAGTGGCCTTTTACTTCTCTGACTGCATAAAATAATGTCATCTTTCTTCTAAAAAATGCTTCAAAACATGTGATTGTGTTGTGAGATAACCCTGCTGCAGTGAGGGGTTACCTGACCCAAAATGAGCCGGTCAGAACCTACCTGGAGGATATAGTAACTGAAGATGATTGGAAAGACCCTGTGCCCTTCAAAGCCATTGGAATATACCCTCAGAATTGCCAGGAGAAGGGTAAACTACTGCAAGGAGAAACCCGATTAAGAAAAGGAAGTCAGCCTGCAGAGAGGTATACATTCAGTGTACAGTCCTGATGACTTTAGTCCCCTATTTCTAATCCTGCCTGACAGGACACCTACCCCTGCATTTTCCAAGGAGTTGACCAATAAAGGCTCATTCTGTTTAGGTTAATTCCAATTTGGATTTCTATCATTATCAAAATCTAGTGTGCTGGCCAATACAACTGCATAATACCCATGCAATCTTGGGTAAATCATGTAATCTCCCCAAGCTTCAGTTTCCTAGTCTTTAAAATGGATATGGTAAAACTTACATCCAAGTGTTGGGATGATAATTACATGAGAAAATTATATAGAGGTGTTTCAAAATTCAGTGTAAAAAATGCATGTATTGTCATTTTTATATGAAGGAAGGGGAGAGGAGGAGGGACTTCTAGAGTTGTTAAAGTGGCAGTCTTTGCTCCAGAATGGACCTGGCTCAGTTACTGTGAAGCCATCAGATGTGGTTTTAAAAGCCCTCTCTCAATGTACACCATTAGATAGAAGTATTATTAATTTCTGTAGTGCTCTCCGTTTCATGCTAATATTTATAAATCTGCCAATATTTTCCAAAATCATAACCAAAATTCATACAGAGCTAGATTGAATCCACTATCCACCTCATTTCAATGTTCATGGTAAAAAGGCTCCTTTTCTCTGACCTCAAAGAGCCCTGTTCTAACTCTATTGACCTTTACTGATTAAAGTATGAATTATTTATGTCTATAGATTTCAAATCTTCAAGGGAAAATTCAAAGTCTCATTTATGTGTGTTCCCAGCACTGAGCAGACAATAGGTGCTAAATAAATTAGTTCAATAAATTGATGAATCAAGTATACTATATCTCACACAGAACACACATTAGTATTTCTAAGACCAATAATCTGTGTTCCACACCAGAGAGTCTGATATAAAATTCAATCACCTGGATTGAGGTTTGTAAGTGTGTCTGTGAACAGGTAGTGCTGTGTTAAAGGATGGCCTGGAGCTCCTTAATGAGATAGCAGCACCGCGTGTCTAGATATGGAGTTTCCTTAGCTCAATCTGTGGCAGAATGAGGGCTCTTCTTAAGGGTACCCAGAAAAAGACATTCCAGCATAAGCAATTGGCTGCTCAAGACACTGCCACTTCAGAGCCCCTGGTGTTTATTTTGTAGGTCTATCCTTAAGACATCTATATTTCATTTCTGTAAAAACTGATAACTGAGTAAAAAAGAGCCTTTTGTAGCAACAAACTATTTCTAAATTATATAGGCATAAAAGAGCACTGTAAAGCCTGGAGCTCATAATTTTTCACATTCCAATATACATAGCATCAATTAAAAACTCAAAGCCAAGAAGCTTAGCCAAGTTCCTATCCAGATGGAATTTATAGTAAGTGTTATAAAACCCTGAAAACTAGAGATTCTAGCCAAGGCAAGGACAAGCTACAGAAGGTGCATACCTTCCTAATGTGATAAAAATAACACCACAAAAACAGTATCCAGTTTGCCAGAAATTTTTATTTTGATCTTTCATTAAACATTTATTGAGCGTGTACTATGTGCTAAGAAATGCTTGGAGGCTGAGATGAGGAGTGGAACACCATGAAGATGAAGAGAAATATATATCAACCATAACAAGAATGTATCCCAGTCAGGGCACATGCCTGGGTTGCAGGCCAGGTCCCCAGTGAGGGCCATGTGAGAGGCAACCATACATTGCTGTTTCTCTCCCTCTCTTTCTCCCTCCCTTCCCCTCTCTCTAAAAATAAATAAACAAATACTTTAAAAAAAAAAAAAAAGGAATGCAATCCTCATACTGAAGATACATGGCAAATTCAGGACTACCAAACCTTAAAAAGAAAAGAATCAAGATACCCTTGATATCCTCTTGGACACTTCCCGTAAGTATCTCCTTGCACAGGGCTCCCAATGTATATGCCTTTCTTACCCTATCAGAATGAAAAACAACTTTTAGGAAATACATAAGGCAACTACTAGCCAATCATAGCTTACATCCTAGAAATAAACCAATATTAACATTTGAAATGTCTCCTTTAAGTCTCTGTGTACATATGTATGTGTATATACATATATATGCACACAAACATATGTATATATTTATTTACTTAAAAATGGTATATTAAATAAGTAGTTTTGTACTTTGATTTTTCACATATAGCCCATGTCAGACAACATTCTTTATCACTTTTAAGAGAAGACCAAATTTCTCTTAATTCATTGTATATGCTCCATGATTTATTTAACTCTCTTTGTAGTCATTATTTTGTAACAATGAAAATGCATGATATGGTATAAGAAACTCTGATGTGAATACTTTGGTCATGAATCTTTGTCTTGGTTGCTGGGAACGTCCTTAGATTGTATTAATGAGCACATACATTTTAAAGGTATGCATTATGTATTGTCAAAGATGCTTTCAAGAAAGTCTCCACTAGGGCTTCCAGCCAAGATGGAGGCTTATGTAGACACACTGTGTCTCCTCGTACACCCAAAAGAGGAAAAACAACAATTTAAAAAAAAACAAAAACAGCCAGAACTGACAGAAAATCAAATTGAGTGGGAGTCCAACAACCAAGGAGTTAAAGAAGACACGTTTATCCAGACTGGTAAGCGGAGCAGAGCCAGGTGGAGAGTGCACAGTGAGACCTTGGTTTGTGGAGTGGTACAGACAATGCTGCAGCTGCCTGGAAAGGCCTGCAGTGGGCACCCTTGGTCAAAACGCAGCTGGCTGACCCAGACTCAAAGTGGCTGAGTCTGATGGACTGGGTGGTCCCTCGTTTGTGTGCAGATAAACCGGGAGAAAAAGCTGGGGAGCGGAGCAGACCACACAACCCACCATCTTGGGTAAATAAAGCCTCAAACCACAGATTGAAAACACCTGTAGGGGTTGACGTGGCAGCAGGAGGAACTCCCAGCCTCACAGGAGAGTTCATTGGGGAGACCCACAGGGACTAGGAACTACACAAACCCGCCCACCCACCCTGGAGCCAGCACAGAAGGACCCAACTTGCTTGTGGGTAGCATGGGAAGTGCAGAGAGCAGAGCAAGTACCATTGTTCACTCAGGCCCCGCCCCCACAAGCAGAGTCACAACACAACGATGTGGGTTACCCCACCCTGGTGAACACCTAAGGCTCTGCCCCTTAAAGTAACAGGTGCGCCAAGAAAAAAAAAAAAAGGCCCAAATGAAAGAACAGAACAGAGATCCAGAAAAATTACAACTAAGGGATGAAGAGATAGCCAACCTATCAGATGCACAGTTCAAAACACTTGTAATCAGGATGCTCACAAAATTGGAAGAAAGTTGGACGCAAATAAATGAACAACTGAAGGATATGCTAAAGAAAATGAGGGGGAATGTGCAGGGAACCAATAGGGAAGAGAATGAAACTAGGACTCAAATCAACGTTGTGGACCAGAAGGAAGAAACACGAATTCAAAAAATGGAGGAGAGGCTTAGGAACCTCTAAGACATCTGTAAATGGTCCAACATCTGGATCGTAGGACTGCCAGAAGGGGAAGAGGAAGACCAAGAAATTGAACATTTATTTGAACAGATAATGAAGGAGAATTTCCCCAATCTGGCAGAGGAAATAGACTTCCAGGAAGTCCAGGAAGCTCAGAGAGGCCCAAAGAAGCAGGGACCAAAGAGGAATGCACCAAGGCACATCATAATTACATTACCCAAGATTAAAGATAAGGAGAGAATCCTAGAAGCAGCAAGAGAAAAGGAGACAGTTACCTACAAGGGAATTCCCATAAGACTGTCAGCTGATTTCTCAAGGGAGACCTTTCAGGCAAGAAGGGGCTAGAAAGAAATATAACAAATCATGAAAGGCAAGGACCTACATCCAAGAATACTCTATCCAGCAAAACTTTCATTTAGAATGGAAAGGCAGATAAAGTGCTTCTCAGATAAGGTCAAGTTCAAGAAGTTCATCATCACCCAGCCTTTATTATATGAAATGTTAGAGGGATTTGTATAAGGTATGGAGGGATATCAACAGGGGAGTGGGAGGGGGAAAGAGGAGGAAAAAGTACCGAGAAAAAGTAGCATAAATGGTAGGTAGAAAACAGACAGGGGGATGTTAAGAATAGTATAGGAAATGTAGAAGACAAAGAACTTATGTGTATGACCCAAGGACAAAAACTAAAGGGCAGGGATGTGGGGTGGAGGGGAATAAAGGGGGGAAAATGGGACAACTGTAATAGCATAATCAATAAAGTATATTAAAAAAAAAAAGAAGAAGAAGAAAAGGCAGCTCCAAATGGCAGACTTTAATCTTTGGGTTAAACTATATATTTTATCCATCTCTCCCACTTAATGATCAGAAATGTTGGTCTGGATTGCTTAGTCCATCATTATCAGAAATAGCAGTCCCATATGTTTTTCAAAAATTAATCTTGATGTTACTATTCACTATCTACGTGACCTTTGACAAGCAACTGAAGTTCTTTGAAATGCAAGTCCTTTGTTGTAAAGTGAATGACAATATTTATTTCATAGAATTGTTAAAAATTAATATGAAACTATATATAAAACATTGGAAGAGACCATAAAAGGCTGCTGGTGTACTTTCAATAAGTGGCAGCTATTGTTTTTATTGTATTCATGGTGATAACAATTATGAAGATGAGGATGACAGCAATATTTCTGAGCAACTATTGCTGTCACACTGCCCTGATCTTCTAATCTAAAAGGGATATAAGGTTAATCTGACAACATTTACTTTTAGTGAACGAACATAGGCTTTAAGTAATGATTCTTCCAATTTTTAGATTTGCTCAATCCATACTTTTAATAATTAGTCTGGGTTTTACTTTACCCCAGGTTGATATCAGAATCAGGGTCAAATTTTTACCAATACTAACTTTCCTCAGTTAAAAAAATAAACTGTATTCTCTCTACAAAAAAAAAAAAAAAAAAAAGTCTCCACTAGTTTATAATCCCACTAAGAAAGCAGGAAATGCTAATTGTAGCTACACCTTCTCAGACTGAAAAGCACTAGTTTTAATTCGTTGCTAATTAGATACACAAAATAATAGTTAATTTTGTTAATATGCTTTATTTGACTACAAGTAACAAATGATCCTTTAACATTTTATTAAGTATTTGATTTTCTTTGAGAAATAACTTCATATTCTTTGGTTATTTTATTGCCATATTAGGAGCTCTCTACTACTACTTGTAATATATATAAATATCGGTCCTGTTACGGTAAGGGTATCAACACTTCTTCAGTCTTGGATAAATATTCGGCCTGTTTTAAATTTTTTTTAATAAAGTATTGCTGTTTAAATATTTACTGTAAGCAAAGCATCATCTAGTCTCTTGGCAATTGCCTCCATTATTTTCTTGTGTGGCTAGAAAGCCTTTTTCTTCTAAAGTCCTGAAAATATACAAAAATCTTTCTCCTTTTTAAAAATAGCTTTCTTTTTTATATTTAGTTAAATTAATCCATTTGTAAATCACTTTACTGAGCAGTTATTCAAAAAAGCCATTTATGACATCAAAAGATTTATAGATTATATAGGAATTGAAGAATGTCACAAAATGATCATATGTAAGAATTTGGTAACTCAGCTTATCTTTATGAAGAAATTTTATGTTGCCTTGAAAATCTTTTTCCTGTAGAATATGTTGGGAACAAGGAAAATATTTATAGAAGTATTAAAGTAAAAAGGCAATTAAAATAATCTTTATAGTTTAATCCATATTACATAAATACAGCTACATTTAAAGTTTCAACTACATAAACAGTTATAAAAATAAAAATTAGTATAAATAGATTCCAAAATTTAAAAATTATTGCTTCTAGGTTGTGAGGTTACTATTGATTTCTAATCTATATTCTTCCATAGTTTCCAAAATTTCTATAGGCATTTATATTATAAAATGAAAAGTAAAGTTTGAATATAAGATATTGAATTTTGAATTGAAAATAAGATGTCTGTTTTTCCATTAATGTTTTAATAACAATAAGCATTTCTACAGAGAGTTCTGATTTTGTGTTTTCCATTCTTATTCTTATTTCTTTCAGGAATAAAATAAAATAGATTAAAAAATATTCTCT
>PVJI01026134.1:0-19387 GCA_004026765.1 Micronycteris hirsuta
GGTGCTGGGGGCTGGTAAAGAGCAGATTTCCTGGCTCCCAACACCAGAGAGTTCAGCCTAGCAGGTCTGGGGGTGACACAAGGCCAGGGGTGCCCTGGCACCACTTTTGAGAAGCACAGATATGGCGAGTTGTTCCCCAGGTTCAGGAGGGGTGGTCAAAGTGTCAGCCACTTCAAAAGGAACTGAGGCCACGGGGGTTGAGGGGCTGCTCCCTGCTCTGTCCCAGGGCACTAAGGGGACCCCTCCCCCCATAGACACGGTCACGGTCTCTTCTCTGTCCCGCCCTACCCCCAACAGCCACAGAGACATGGGTCCCAGAAGGACGCGCGCAGGCCCCAGGAGGCCCACGAAGCGTGGGGTCAAACACTGACCTCTGACCTGAGGCGTCTGTGCTGTGGTGTCCAGGGATCCACTCGGCATGTCCTGTGGCCCCTCCAGCTCTCCGGCCCAGCTCCTGGGCGGCAGCTGAGCGGCTGCGACTCCCCTCAGTTCCCCATTTGAAAACAGGAAACGGGGTGTGAGGCCTGTTCCGGGCCGCCCGGCCCACTGGCGGGTGAAAGACGGCGTAGCGAACCCCAGGGACAGGCAGCTCTGCGGGTTCGAGCTGGAGCTCACGTCCCTCAGCCTCGCAGTGGCCTGGCTGTGTCCCTCCCTGTCCTGGACAATCTCTGGCATTCAGACCTTAGCTCCCGAAGTTCTTCAGTGTTTATTATCCTGCTATGACCTAGGCATAGCAGGGGTCCTCGTGCCCCATTAACAGATGGGGAAACTGAGGCCGGGAGCACAGAGTGGGTGGGACCAGAGCCAGCGTGGGATGTGGAGGGAGGTGGGATAGACCCACAGTCCCGTTTGGTGCCTTTCTCTGGGCAAAGCTGCTTCCCGAGCTCCCGACAGAAAGAAGCAGGGAAACCAAGCCTCTGGGGGTGGCTCGGTTCACGGCCACCGGCGCTGTGGCCTTGAGGGCAGGAGGTGTGGGGACAAGACAAAAAACAGAACCTTGGAGGTCCCCTGTGGTCTTCCAGCTCTCACCCCCCATTAGAGGGAGTCGCTTTTCTCAGTAAATGAGCCGCCTGTGGACGGACCCCAAAAACGCAGTCTCGTTTTACTCACGTTTTGAATTTTCTGTAAATAGAACCACACGTGGTCCTTGTGTGCTTTCGTGTCTCATTTCTTTCATTCATTCGTTTGAATGAGATTCATCCACTTGCGTGTAGCTGGAGCTTTTTCATTTTTGTTGTCTGTGTATTGCTCCATTTCTAAATGCACGATTATTTATCCTTTTTTTTTTTTTGCATGCTGCTGGCAATACTCGCACACACGTGTGCAAGTGCCCCTGTTTACCTGAGGCCCAGTGACTGGCTGCTCCTTCACTAGATGACGTCACACTGTTTTCCTGAGTGATGGCAGCAGTCTGCGTCCCCCCCCCGCGCCCCCCCCCCTGCGGTGAGGAACAGTTCCAGGAGCTCCGTGCCCGTGCTGGCACTTGGCGCGGTGCCCTTTCTTTCAGCCGTTCTCACGGGTGTGCCGCGGCGGCTCGTCCTGGTTTTGGGTTGCGGGCCCTCTGACTGATGATGCTGAGCATCTTCTCCTGGGCTATCGCTATCTTTACGTCCTCTCTGGTGAGGGGTCTGTTCGAGTCCGTCACTCAGCGTCGATCGGATTATTTTCCTTCTGGATTGGAGGTGATCTTTACATGCTCACTGGGGTCCATGGCTTCTCAGTCTCCTCCGTCCCGTAGTGTGCATTGTAGTCTCCGAATGGGGTTTTTGATGAGTAGAAGTTGCCAACTTTAAAGTGTTCAACCATATCAGTCTTTTCTGTTAACATGGGTGTTATACCTTGAGGTCTGGGAGATTCCTCCTTTCTTTTTTTTTTTTTTAAAGATTTTATTTATTTATTTTAGAGAGAGGAGAAGGGAGGGAGAAAGAGAGGGAAAAACAGCAATGTATGGTTGCCTCTCACATGGCCCTCACTGGGGACCTGGCCCGCAACCCAGGCATGTGCCTTGACTGGGAATCGAACCGGGACCCTCTGGTTCCCAGCCCGCGCTCAATCCACTGAGCTACACCAGCCGGGCCTCCTTGCTTATTACCGTATTCTGCCATGTATCATGTGTACTTCTTTTGAATTTGAGGGAAAAATAAGGATGCATATTATACACGGGTAGTACTAATTCCTTATCTATGTACATGTTTTTAATTCTTTTATTTATGCCTATGAGTTAAAAGTATAACTCCAGGCCAGGTTGGTGTAGCTCAGTGGATTGAGCGCAGGCTGGGAACCAAAGGGTCCCGGTTCAATTCCCAGTCGGGGCACATGCCTGGGTTGCGGGCCAGGTCCCCAGTGAGGGCCATGTGAGAGGCAACCACACATTGCGCTTTCTCCCTCCCTTCTCTTTCTGAAAATAAATAAATTAAAAAAAAAAAAAAAGTATAACTCCAGAAAGCAATAATGATATCTGTATGCAAAATAATACCCTGGAGTACGATAATCAGTTTTATTTCTAAATATAGATAAATAAAACATTGAATTAAAAGATTAAAATGAAAGATTTTTTCCCCCTGAAAGTTTAGGCCGAAAACACGGGTGCGCATGATACAAAATATGCGCATTTCTGTGATGACGTCACCCAGGCTGTCATGAGGCTGAGGACGAGTGAGGGTGGGTGAAGCGCCTGGAATGAGGGCAGCAGGCGGGAGGTGCTGGGCGAGTGGCGGCGATCCCGGGCACTCCAAAACCTTGCCAGTTTGCCAGTCTCATCGAGGGTTGAGTTTTGTGTATGGTGTGAAGTAAGAGGTGCAATATTTATTCCCCCGTGTTTACCTACTGGCCTTGCTTATTGAAATGGCCGGTACCCTGGCGGCGCCATCTCGGTTGCACAGAGAGTATCTGGCCCTGACTGGTGGGGCTCAGTGGGTTGGGCATTCTTCCGCAAAGCGAAAGGTCGCCGGTTCAATCCCCAGTCCGGGCACAGGCCTGGGCTGCGTGTTCAAGTGTCTAGTCGGGGCACATACATGAGGCAACTGATTGATGTTTCTCTCTCACATGTATGTTTCTCTCCCTCTCTTTCTTCCTCCCTTCCCCTCTTTCTAAAAATAAATACGTAAAATCTTAAAAAAATAAAAAGAATATCTGTATGCATCAGGGTCTGTTTAACTCAAGGGGACCTTCCCGAGTGGCTCTGGCCTGCTGGTGGGTGAGCCCCTGAGGGCAGGGGCCACACCTCCTTCATCTCCATGTGGCCTGGCACTGTCTGCAGGTGGCTGCTGAGGCCAGGAGGCGTGGGCTGTGTGCCGAGTGGGGCTGGTACTCCCTCTCCCCTCCTTCCCTCGGTCCTGCCCTACAGCTTTCCAGTTTTCTCCCCCTTCCTCTGCCTGGGCCTAGGATCTGCGAGATGCTGCGAGATGCCAGGGTGGAGAGACTCTGAGCACTTCTCTCCAGCCCTGTGAGCCTCCCACCCAGCAGCTGGTGACCACGGGGCAGGGTGTGTGGGAGTCGCTGCTTCCTCTTCTGGGGACAGGAGACGCTGGTTGGAAAACCCCAGACACCCAGGGGTGTCTGGCCTGTGCAGGAAGAACCTAGCTGGACCAGAGTCACCTGCCAGGAGCTGGCTTCTCTCTGCGGAGCCCAGAGCTCAGCGTGGCCCAGGGCTCTGGGTTTCCAGCAACAGGCAAGGCCCCGCTATTGTGAAGGGGAGGGGATGCAGAAGTGGGTGGCCTTCCCCTGTAGTACGGAGCCAGGTGGTGAGACGGGGACACCGAGGGGTCCTGGGGCATCAAGAAAGGAAATGCTGGCATCTTGGAGTCCAGGGTGGCTTCTCCCTGCCTGGGGAGTAAATCCAGACCCCACTGGAGGCCGGCCCCCCTCCCAGCCTCGCTGATACACAGCAGCGTCACGACAGCTTTCTGTCCTCAGACCCGCCCCCAGCCCGCGCCCTGGCGCTTGCTCCAACGGGCAGCACCCTTCTGTTGGTTCCTCCACAACGCACTCTTTCTCATGCCCACGTTGCAGCTCAGCCGTCCCGCCCGGTGCAACCTTCCCTGACCCCCTCCGCTGAGAACCATTGCTGCTTTGCTTATTGGTTTCCTTGTTTACAGCTGGTCTCAGACACCATGATGGAGGGGACTCTGTGTCATTCTGTCCCTACAGCAGCACGTGTCACAGTAGCGTGGGTGCTCAGTGATTGCTGTGGGAATGAATGAATGAACACATGGGTGAGTGAATGAATGAATGAGTGGGTGACACAGAGAGTGGTGGCCGGTGCTGTGGCCCCAGCTCAGCCCTGGCTCACTGTGTGCCCTGGGCAGGCCACCGCACTTCTCTGAATCTCAGTCTCTCTAATTGCGATATGAAATGACATGAAGGATCCTCCTCACGCCAGTGGGCGAGTGACTGAATACCATGGGCTACCGCTCACCACCACTCGGGGTGTCTGACGGGCTTGGGACCCCAACACTGACACATTTTTTTATTTTTTATTTTGTAAATTCTACAAGAATCGATCACTGACAGGCGTGCCTCCACAGGTCTGGCAAAAAAAAAAAAAAAAAACAACCAACGACGCCCCAAAACAAAAACAGAAATGCAAACTACCGAGACACCCTTCACTGATACAAAATCCAGTCCCGTCGATGTCATTTCCGCATAGCTGTGTGTACACGCCAGCCTTGTGAAAATCTCAGCAATCCTTCTGCCATGGATCCAGCAATCCCATTTCTAGGTATTTATCCAGAGACAGCAAAAACACTAACTCGAAAAGCTAGCACGGTCTTTGGGGTGAGAGACTGACACCAAAGACAGCGAAGAAGAAAATACAGAGTTCGTTGGGTGCAGGCAAGTTCTACGGAGAGAAACATGGAACACCCCCAGGAGAGAGGGAGCCATGCAGGTGTGGAGAGGAAGGCATTCCTGGCGGAGGGAACAGCAAATGCGAAGGCCCCGAGGTGGCGGCAGGTCTGGCGCGGTGCAGGGACAGAGGAGGTCAGTGTGGCTGGCGCAGAGTGAACAAGGGGGAGGTGAGGAGAGGGTCCCGAGAGAGTGCGGGGTGCAAACGGCAGTCCTGAACCCCTTCCTTGGCTTTCACTCTGACATGGGAGTCACGGGTGGGTTTCAGCGGAGGACTATCACATAACTTAACTGGTTGTTTTTTTTGTTTTTTTTTTTTAAACAGACTCATGTGGCTGCTGCTGGAGCATGGCCGGCAGCTGGGACTGCTGTAGTCCAGGTAAGAGACACCGGTGATTGGCACCCAGGCGGTCACGGTGGCCTAGTTCGAAGGGGCTGCATTCTGGATGTGTTTTAAGGTCGAACTGGAAAACTTGCGCCCGGGTTGGCTGTGCATGTGAATGATGAGTTGGCCAAGTTTCCCAGTTGCTCTGCCAGTTGCCCTAGGTAACGCCCGGGTACGGGGCATTTAGGAGGCAGCCGGCTTGGTACTATGAGAGGGAGGCAGATAGACTGGTGTGCCACCTGGAATTATTCTCCTGGTTTTGGCCCATGGAGGGCAGCATTTCCCAGCCCCGAGCTGAGGTACTACCTGTGCAGGTATCCACCTGGAGGCAGTGTGGGGTGGTGGTTGGGGCCTGAACTTGCCAGGTGCCTGGGGGCGAATCTTGGCTCTGCGGTCACCACTCGGGTAGGTTGATTTTTCGGTGCCTCGATTTCTTCATCTATCACTGAGGGACAATGTTCGTCTGGCCCTGGAGAGGCACTAGCTGAGTCAGTGTGTATGAGCACCGTGCAAATATCAGTTCTTTTTCTTTAAATTGACATGACTTAAAAAAATCTCCAAATACAAGTGTTTTTAAAGGAAACATTTATAGTAATGCTTTGAATGGAAAACTAGTGTCACTTGCTCGGGACAGTAAGAAGTCATCAGCGAGAGGTGTTCGAACCCCATTGGTACGAAACTGAGAGCCTCAACTCAGAGAGCCAGAATCCAAAGAAAAATGAAAAAAAAAGAAGACACATCTGACGTGTAACCCATCACACCCCCAAAGCACTGCTGTCGGACTCCACCACAGTAAGGCTTTAGATGGCCGTAGGCTCCCTGGCCCCTCTCAAAGCGAGCGGTGTATTCTGCCACTGCATATCCCAGCTTCTCAGTTCACAGGATGTCAGTGTGTGTGTGTGTGAGAGAGAGAAAGAGAGAGAGAGAGAGAGAGAGAGGCATTCTCTGGTTCCCTCCAGTTGAAAGGTGACCCAGAAGCCAGGATATACCTGGCCTGAGTCTCACAGCCAGGGTGGTCCAGCCCTGCAGGCTGCCCAGCCAATCTCAGTGGAGGTGTGGCCGCCAGGGAGGCAGGGACAGCTGGACAGGACCCAGGGGGCGTGGCCTTCCCTGCAGGTGGGCGGGGCCAAGGGCGGGGTGGGACCCCGCGGGGGGCGGGGCAGAGCGCAGGAGCCTTGGCATTCCGGAGTAGTGGCCCCAACCGCGGGGAGGACTCGGGGTTGCCGGTGGCCCGAACTGTGTGCTCCAGTGCCCAGAGTCGCCAGGAGACGGCGGGAGCCGAGGGTCCCGCCCCGGGACTCGGACACCTGGCTTTGGAGCCCTCCTGGCCGCCGGGTTTAGGAAGGGCTGCTTCGGTTTCCTCTGGAGGATCCCGGAGTCTACGTGGAAGGTAGATGGAGAGCCGGCATCTCGAGGATGGGGAGCCCCCTGGCGGGCTCTGGCTATGGAAGATGAGGAGGTTTGGGGACATTGGTAACATTTCTGGGCCCTATGAGTCTTTGAGGTGCAGGGAGCCGTGGTGATTTGGGGGGTTGGGGCTGTGGAGGAAGAGCCAGGGGTTGGAAAGTCCTGAGGCACCCGCTGGCCCGGGAATGAGGCAGCCAGGCTTCAGGTCTCAGTGGCAATCGCTCCCTCTTCTCTCTGGGCCTCCGTTTCCCCATGTGTTCCAGGCACGCCTGCGAGAGGGTGGGTTCTGGTGAGAGAGTGCTTGCGTGATCTCTAACCTTTCCTGTGGCCTGGTAACCCCTTTGGGAATCTCCTGCGCACCCCCCTTGGTGGGTGCAGAGACCCCTGTTCCTCCTCTCACCTTGGCCAGCCAGGCCCACACCAGGGTCTGCCCTGCGTCACATCCTCTGTGCCTTTGTCCTTCTCCTTTGTGCCTCATGTTGGGGAACCCCCATCTGACCCTAATTGCTTCCCAGAAAACTAACAAGCCCCCCAAGCTGAACCCCTGGCCCTCAGTCTGCCCTCATTTCTCTCCCTCTTCCTGAGCCTTGGGTTTCTCCCTGTCGCAGTGGTGGTCCCCCCATGGGCTGCCACCTGGCCACAGGTTCCTTAGCCTCTGGAGGGGAAACCCCTGGTCACTCTGCCCTGACGTTTGTGGGTTACTCAGGTCCCCGTTGCCAGCCTGCACCCTGGGATCTGAGGCTGGCGGGGACCCCTTCCAGCCCACGCCCCTTCCACCTGGTGCAGGGCCCTCTGATGCGGAGGCTCAGCCATGGCTAACTCCTTGCTGATGAGACACTGTTCAGAAGTTGGGCTTCCCAGGGCCCCCTTCCTCTTCGGTCTGCAGAGACCGAGCGACTGAGCTTTCATCCCTGAAGCAAATCTGCTGCTCAGGCAGGGCCCCCAGGACCCAGGCTGGCTGTGGTCTCAGGGAGGAAGGGGGTGTTAAAGCCAGGGCCTTGGCCTCGGCCTGGGTTTGGGGAACAGGGAGGGTCTGCATGGGTCACCCCTTCCCTTTGGCCCTCTTTCAGCAAGGGAAGGCCCCTTACTCTGGGTGGTGGGGCCTCGCCTTCCTTAAGGGAAGACTATGATGACTCCAAAGTTGTAGTAACTGGAGTGAAGAAGGAAAGGTAATGGTGATGGACAGATGCATTTAGTCTGAAGCGGGGAAGCCCAAGCAGGTGATAAATGGGCAAGAGGCAGGATTTTAAGGACCTTAATTTTTTTATTAAATAGGTGATGAGCAGACATCTGTTTTCTTTCTCTCCCAATTTAAAGTGGAGCAGGAGAAACTCAAGTTAGACATCCTAAGGAACTTCCTGAGCTGCTTAGTGAGGACAGCATCAAAGCTAGGCCCTCCCTCTTGGATGTTTACGATGGAACAGAACACGGCTGGCTTGGAAACAGGGTGCTGGCCAAGTTGGTCCTTGGGGATTCTCCCTGTTCTGAGGTTTCTGGAACAGGGCCTGGGCAGAGACGGGGCTTTCCAGCTGCTGGTAGGAGAACAGAGTGTCAACTGTTACGGTGTTACCCCGCCTCTCCCTCCCGGCGTCCACAGAGCCCTGCCATTACTGCTTGGATCTGCGTGGCTTGACCATCCACTGGGGCCCCAGACTCCGTGTGTTCAGGAAGGGCCCTGCTTGCTTGTCTCTGGTGGGTGAGCACACCTGGGGTCGTGTCTCAGGTCCCCGTGGAGGTCATGGCAGAATGGCCTGGAATTACCTAGTTCTAGACAACAGGTTGGCTAACTCTGGCTTCTGGCCCGCTCTGTCGGGGTTTCCCCCGGTGGAGCCAGGCTTGCTAGTCCTGAGTCACCTGGCCTCGCCTTTCCTGCTCCAGGCGTGCCCAAGATAACTTGGCTGTGCCCACTCACTCAGCCTGGTGAGCTGTGATAAGGGAGAGGGTGGGCCAGACCGTCTGGATTCAGAGAGAGCAGCTGTCCACCCTGGGAAGGACCAGTGGGCCTAGTCCTGCGCCATGTTAACTTTTAAACTTCATTCATTCCTGGCTGCCCACATGCCCTGCAGGTGTTGGCTCAGAGGGTGAGCCCCAACCCCATTTCTGGGCTCTGCCCCGAAGGAGGGGTGGGTGGCTCTTTTTCCCAGGGGTGCAGGGGCCACTGGCATTTGCTCAGCTGAGAACTAGGGTCCAGCCCAGTGCTCTTCCTACCTCCTCCTGTTCTCTCCTCTCCCCTCCCTGCCTCTACCCTCTTGACACCTCTGCTTGGCCGTGGGCACCGGTGGGCAGCCTGTTGGCCAGGGAGAATGGTTGTAGGTCCTGCTTCACTTACCCTCTATATCAGGGATGCCTTCCTTCCCAAGCTGCCAGATGCACAGGCGACCGCGCTGCTTCAGTTTCCTCATCCAGCCAGCACAAGGCTTCTAGCTGGAGATTTCTCCTTTCCCTTCACTTGGCTGGCGTGTGATAGCAGGCACAGAATGTTGCAGCCCGTCCCCTCCCTCGGTGGATTTTTGGCTCAGGAACATTCCCACAGTGCCCCTCAAGGGCCCCACCCCATGCCAAGCTTCGGGATGCCATGATGAGTAAGACCCTGGCTCAGAATGGAGCGAGACCCGTAAACAGCCAATAGGAAAGCTGGCAAGTCACCAAACTCCTGGGAATGTCCCTGCCTTATAAAAAGCAGCAGGCGTTCCTCCTCTTTTTCCATGTCTGTTCCCTTTTACTTTCATTTTCACCAGCCCGCGTCCCGGAGACCTGTGACAGCCACACTCCAGGCTCTGCTGGAAGATTCTCGCTGCTGCTTGGGGGCCCTCCCAGGGCTTGAATCTTCGAGAGGCTGCCTCTCCTCAGTTCTCGGAACCCGGAGGCTGAGGGCTGAGTGCAGCATGAGCTGAGCCGTGGACAGAGGCGACAGCATGTAAGGTTTGGTGGGGATGGAGGGGAGGGCTGGGCAGGTGGGAAGGGGACAGTGATGACCGGGATCAGCGCACCCTTGAGCTTTGCACCTACTGAGTTTGCACAATGATTTTTACTTCACTTGAGTTATAGCAATGTTCTGGGTCTGCCTTTTTTTAAAACACTTAATTTAATTAATTTATTTTTAGAGAGAGGGGAAGAGAGGGAGAGTTGCCTTCCCCCCACTGGGGACCTGGCCCACAACCCAGGCCTGTGCCCTGACTCTGAATCGAACCGGCAACCCTTTGGTTCTCAGACTGGTGCTCAATCCACTGAGCCACACCAGCCAGGGCTGGGTCTGCCCCTTGGGGTAGCAGAGGGTTCCCTACACAGGCAAGGGCTCAGGCCCCTGTGGGGAACCCAGGTATAAGGGGTCAAAGGCTAGCTTCTGGAGTTGTGCTGCTTGGGTTCAAACCCACCTCATCTGGCTGTGAGCGCTTGTGCAGGTCACCTGCCCTCTCTGTGCCTTAGTTTTTTCTTCCATAAAATGGGGCTGCTCATAGCATCTTCAGATTGACTTCAGAGCGGACAGGAGGAGTAAATGAATTCAGACTGGAAACTGCTTAGAAAGGTGCCTGTTACCTTGTAGGTGCTTAATGAATACGAGCCATGATGGCAGCGGGAGCTGCTGCGGCCTGAGCCCAGCCGGCATGCAGGAGTCCCAGCACACCGCCTCAGAGGGAGGTTGGTTCCTCGCCCCTCTGCAGACCTGGCTCTTCATATTGGCTCAGACTTCCTTTAGACTCCCTGAGCCGGGGATGAAGCCTAGATACGGGAGCCAGGGGTCTTGATTTAACCCCTGCCTGCTTCAAACTCTCTGTGGGTCCTTGAGTCAGTTTCTTGCCCCCTCTGGGCCTCAGTTTGCACATCTGTGCAATGGGGAACTGGGATGGGGGAATGTCTGAGGGCCGAACCGTGGCTGGCTTGGCCCCAGGGTGGAGCAGACTGGCCCCCCCGGCCCGGCCCTGGCCACAACTACTTGCTTCTGGAGAAGTCATGCTGCCCTCGCTCTCCTCTCCAGGTGGTGAGATGTGCACACAGGAGGCTTTCCAGGCACAGAGAAGCCAGCTGGTGGAGCTGCTGGTCTCGGGGTCCCTGGAGGGCTTCGAGAATGTCCTGGACTGGCTCCTGTCCTGGGAAGTCCTGTCTTGGGAGGACTATGAGGGCCTCAGCCTCCCAGGCCAGCCCCTCTCCCACTTGGCCAGGCGCCTCCTGGACACGGTCTGGAGTAAAGGTGCCTGGGGCTGTGAGCAGCTCATCGCGGCCGTGCAGGAGGCGCAGGCTGACAGGCAGTCCCCAAAGCTGCGTGGCCACTGGGATGCCCGCTCACCCCACCCAGCCCAGGACCTGCGGTGTTGCCGGCCCGCCATTGTCAGGAGACTCTACGGCCACGTGGAGGACGTGCTGGAGCTGGCGCAGGCGCGTGGTTTCATCAGCCCGTACGAATGTGACGAAATCAGGCTGCCCATCTTCACATCATCCCAGCGGGTAAGGCACTTGCGTCCTGGGTGAGCAGGATTCACAGGAAAAAGGCGCTGCTGAGTCACCGGCACTCATTCGCTGCTGTGAGGTCAGCCCCAGGGTGAGACCTGGGCCTGAATTTCCCAGAAGAAGGTGGTCCCGCCGGTAGAAGGTGTTGCATTTTGGAATCACTCCGCTTCTGATGAGACGGAGTGCTGCGTGGTGGCCACGGGCTCGGGGCTGGAGTCAGAATGAGGCCGTCCTCACTATGGAAACACCCAACCCTGGCCTTTCTGTCTCAAGTTCCTCATTTGTAAAAGCGCCAGCAGCTTCTTGGGAGAAATCAGTGAGTCGCCTTGAGTAACACCCGAAACAGTGTCTAGCGCATGATGAGGAAATATTGTGTTACCGTCATATTGCCTGCTGGGCCCTTCTGTTGCTGTCTGTTTGCCATGAGCAGCTCAACAGATCATCAAAATTCATTAAATTAAAGCTGCATTAAATAATGCACATAAGTGCACTATATACCCATACAGTTTAAATGCCCACACAGGGGTTTGGATATGAAATTGTGTTAGGTTGTAGACAGCCGGAGCAGGGATACAGCTTAGCCTGGGAAAATGCCATTCTACAAGAACAGAAACGTGTCTCACGGGTCGTTTGGAGTCTCCATGTTCTATTTTCCCCCAAACGGTGCCTCCCAGGCCTCCTGTGACACAGACGGAGCCATCACTAACTTCCCACTGTATACATCGGGGAGTCAAGGCCCAGAAAACACCCAGGGTCAGCTCTCAGAGAGGACCAGCTCTGGACTTAGTGCCTGACTCGTTCATTCATCGTTAATTAAGTCACCCATTTATGCAGCCAGAATGTATTTAGATGCCTACTACATGCCAGGCTCTGTGTGAAAGCCTGTTGTGCTCAGAGTGCCTTGCACACAGTAGGTCCTCATTGAGTACTTGTGGATGAAATGCCTGCATTATCGAATGAATGAATGGGACTTCTCTAAACTCATGTTGTCGCTTGCTTTTCTGTCCTCTTATTGTGCCTACGATGTCGTGGGCATCAGTAGAAACCTCCCCACACCTGTCCATCAGCCCTTCAGGAAAAACAACCACTTTCGCTTTCCCCACAGGCAAGAAGGCTCCTTGATCTGGCCACAGTGAAGGCCAATGGACTGGCTGCCTTCCTGCTACAGCATGTTCTGGAGTTGCCGGTCCCGCCGACCCTGCCTTTCGAAGGTATACATGTATGTACGTTCTTCTTCGTCCATTGGGAAAGGAAGGAAGGGCTGTGCAGGGCCCCGGCTCAGAGCGACAACTCTAGGCTGAGGCACCTCAGCTGGAGTCCCACCTCCTGGCTGAGCGAGTCTCTCCGAGACCCAGCCTCCTCGATTCAAGGGTGACACCGCCACCACCTCACTGGGCTGTCGGGAGGATGAACAGGGTCTGCGCATGATATTAGGGTTAGCTTTTATTATTTCCAGAATGATCTCTGGAGCTACTGTGTATTGAAGGCTGACAGCAGATGTTGCTTACTAGCCAAACTCTCATTACCTGTACTAAGATGTGGATGCCCTTTGAGACAGGGCTGGTCTTTTATTTTTAAATTTATTTTTAAATTACTGTTGACAGACAGCATTTTCTGAGTTTCAGGCATGCAACGTTGGGCATTTAGACACCTCCCGAAGGGCTGGAGTCTCTCGATCTCTGCCATGTAGCTACTCGCTGTCGGAAATTCAAAAACCGAATGGATTTCGGCAGCGTGGTAGCGCTCATTGCACAGGGTCCACCGCCGGCTCGGGTATCCTGCCCGGTGCTTTGTTTACAGTCTCTCTGTCTCCTGAGACGTAGGTGTTGCTGTCTCTGCTTCACAGATGTGAGACCTGGGGCAGGAGGCCCAGTGAGGAGGCCGGGGAGGCCGGGGCTGGTTGGAGACAGTGTCCGAAGAGAGCATCAGCGGTGATGAGACAGGAGACATAAGCCAGGTGCTTTCTGGGGCTTGTTCCCGGCACCGTAGGGAAAGCCCATCAGCACCTAGGGCCCCTGTCTCTGCGTGGTGCTGGCGGATGGATCTGGCACCCAGGGCCCGGCCTTCTTGGTGACGAGTGTGGCCGTGGGAGGGGTGGCCGGAAGCCTGTGCTTGGCCCCTGGACATGCGCACTCTCACCCGAGAACTGAGCGCGGACATCAGTGCGCGGCAGGGGACGCGCACTGTGCAGAGTCACCGCCCACTTTGCCGTAAGCTAATGTTTGCTGCTGATATCCGCAGGCACTGCTGGCCGCTCACGTGTTGCCACCCCGTGCCACGGCGCACGGTTCCCCAAGGTGACGATCCTGAAGGGGATGAGTGGCATTGTTTATTTTTAAAATGAGAGGTAATTGTTTTTTTTGTGTGTGGAAAATTTCGCTATCGTTGGTGATGGCTGGAAAATCAGAGTGTTCGGAACAGATGTACTTTGTGGTCTCTGTTCAGGGCTCCTGGGGCATCTGTGGGGCATTCAGAGCAACGGTGGCCAGTTCTGGAAACGGAGGAGGAAGCGCAGGTTTACGTGACGCAGTCCGGCTTCTGTGTGCTAAGAGCGCTCCTGGGAGATTGCTTGTTAACCTTTGGGTTGAGAACATGTGGCCCAGAATGTGGCAGGGGGCAGTGAGGCCCTGAGGGGGTGACCCACGCTCTGAGCTTCCCCCAGGCGGGGCTCCAGGCTGCCACTTCTCCATTTCCTGAAAGGGGAAGTGTCCCCTGACAAGGCAGTGGCCTGCTTGGGTATTGGGATGATAAAGGAAAAGCTGTAGCCCTGTGGGCACGCCCTACACTGGGACTCCAACTGCAGAGGGTAGTTGGAGAGGATGGGGAAGTGGACCTTGGTCAGGAAATCTCGTCCCAGTGCTGACCCGGGCACCCCAGTGACCCCGAGGACTATGCCCACGCAGATAATCCAGGATCATCTCCCCATCCAAGGTCTTTAATCACATCATTCTAGTCCCTTTTGCAAGTAAGGTACCATATTCACAGATTCCGAGGATTAGGATGTGGACCTCTTTGGGGGGAGCAGTCCATGATTGTGCCTAAAACACACCCGCTAATAATAATGATACGAAACACCGTTTTTCTTCTGAACTCCATTTTACCTTGTTTCCTCCTGAAACAATCCGTCCAGATGTGGATCGGCCCCATTTTTACAGATAAGCTGACCGAGGCCAGAAGAGTGGCTTGCCCAAGCTGACAGGGAACTCAGGTTTCAAGCTCAGGGACGTCTGACATCAGACCCTGGGTTTCTCGGTCCTTGCGCCTTCTCCTTCCCTTTAGAAAGATTCAGCTGAGGCTGAGTGGCGAAGGGATTTCTCTAAGGCTGCTCAGCGGTAGGATGGCGGCCTTTCTGGTCCAACCCTGGGCCCTTTGTCATCAGCAGCTGTCCTGACTTCCGTATGACATTAGCAGTAACTGATGTCTTTTGAGAGCTGATTTTGTGTCAGACACTGAATAAAGCCCTTGATGTGAATTAGCTTAATTGATCCAGGTAAAAACCTTCTAAGGTAGGGACCACCCTCCATCCCGCTTCTCCGGGGAGGAATCTGCGGAGGAGGAAGGTGATGTGACTGTTCTCTAAGTCCAGGGCTTGCAAGCGGAGAGCCTGCGGGCTGTCCTCTCGCACCTGTGACGCCACACTGCAGCCCCTCTCGGCTCAGGCCCCGCCTCAGGCCCCGCCTCGTTGGCTGCTTCCTCTGTCTTCCAGATGCTGCCGCCTGTAAGAAATACATCTCCAAGCTGAGGACCACGGTCTCTGCTCAGTCTCGCTTCCTGAGCACCTACGACGGGGCAGAGAATCTTTGCCTGGAGGAAATATACACGGAGAATGTTCTGGAGATCCGGACGGAGGTGGGCGTGGCTGGACCCCTGCAGCAGAGCCCTGCCACCCTGGGCCTGGAGGGGCTCTTCGGCGCCGGTGGCCACCTCAACGAGGACGCAGACACGGTGCTGGTGGTGGGCGAGGCGGGCAGCGGCAAGAGCACCCTCCTGCAACAGGTGCACTGGCTCTGGGCTGCGGGGCGGGACTTCCAGGAGTTTCTCTTCGTCTTCCCGTTCAGTTGCCGGCAGCTGCAGTGCGTGGCAAAACCCCTGTCCGTGTGGACGTTGCTCTTTGAACACTGCTGTTGGCCCGACCTTGGCCGACAAGACGTCTTCCAGTTCCTCCTGGACCACCCCGACCGTGTCCTCTTAACCTTCGATGGCTTCGACGAGTTCAGGTTCAGGTTCACGGATTGCGAGCGGCACTGCTCTCCGACCGACCCCACGTCGGTCCAGAATCTGCTCTTCAACCTTCTGCAGGGCAACCTGTTAAAGAACGCCCGCAAGGTGCTGACCAGCCGCCCAGACGCGGTGTCCGCGTTCCTCCGGAAGTATGTGCGCACGGAGCTCCACCTCAAGGGCTTCTCTGAAGATGGCATCGAACGGTACCTGAGGAAGTGCCATCGGGAGCCCGGCGTGGCCGACCGCCTCATCTGCCTGCTCAAAGAAACCTCGATCCTCCACGGTTTGTGCCACCTTCCCGTCTTCGCGTGGATGGTGTCCAAATGCCACCGGGAACTGTTGCTACAGGGCGGGGGGTCCCCGAAGACCACCACGGACATGTACCTGCTGTTCCTGCAGCATTTCCTGCTGCACGCCTCTCCGCCAGACTCTGCCCGCTGCACCCTGGGACCCGGCTTGCTTGGAGCCAGGCTCCCCACCCTCCTGCACCTCGGCCGCCTGGCTCTCTGGGGCCTGGGCATGAGCTGTTACGTGTTCTCGGCCAAGCAGCTCCAGGCAGCACATGTCGACGAGGAAGACATTTCTCTCGGCTTCCTGGTGCATGCCCAGGGGGTTGTGCCTGGGAGCACGCCCCCCCTGGAGTTCCTGCACATCACTTTCCAGTGCTTTTTTGCTGCGTTCTACCTGATGCTCAGTGCCAACGTGACGCCATCCTCGCTTAGATACCTCTTCAATTGCGGTTGGACAGGGAGCTCAGTGCTGGCCAGGCTGCTGCCCACACTCTGCGTGCAGGGCCCGAGGCGCAGGGAGGGCAGCGTGGAGACTCTGCTGCAGGAGGCCGAGCCGCACAACCTCCAGATCACGGCAGCCTTCCTGGCAGGACTGCTGTCCCAGGAGCACCGGGGCCTGCTGGCTGAGTGCCGGGCGTCCGAGAAGGCGCTCCTGCGGCGCCGGGCCTGTGCCCGCCGGTGTCTGGCCCGCAGCCTCCGGAAGCACTTCCGCTCCATCCCGCCGGCCCTGCCGGGGGAGGCCAAGAGCATGCACGCCATGCCCGGGTTCGTCTGGCTCATCCGGAGCCTGTACGAGCTGCGGGAGGAGCGGCTGGCGCGGGAGGCCGTGCGCAGGCTCAGCGTCCAGCACCTCAAGCTAACGTTCTGCGGCGTGGGCCCCGCCGAGTGCGCTGCCCTGGCCTTCGTGCTGCGGCACCTCCGGCAGCCCGTGGCCTTGCAGCTGGACCACAACTCCGTGGGCGACGTTGGGGTGGAGCAGCTGCTGCCTTGTCTCCGCGTCTGCAAGGCCCTTTAGTGAGTGTTGCCCGGCAAGGCTGGCGGGCTTGGTGGGGACGCCACTGTTGAGGGCAGGTGCAGGAACCACTGCTGGGGTCCAGGAGGCCAGGCCTAGTCCCAGACTGCCACCTCTTCTGTGCAACCCTGGCCAGGTCCCTTCCCCAGTCTGGGTCTTGGTTTATTTTATCATTGTATTTTTTATATTTGTTGCAGGCGTACAGTGTAGTGGTTAGACAGTTATATAATGTACAAAGCAATCCCCCTGATAATTCTAGTATCCACCTGGGCCTTAGTCAAAATATAGGGTGATGATCGCCATGGTTCCTAAGGCAGCCCGCGTGACAGGCACGGGGCCACGCACTTCCCAGAATCGCCTCTCTTAGCTCCGCAGCCACCCTGGGCTGTGGCAGGGACAGTCTTTTCCGCTTTATCCTAGATCTGAGGCTCGGAGACGTGATGTAACTTGTCCAGGGTCCCGTAGGAAATGGCAGAGCTGTGAGTCACACGTCCATCTTTCTGGTTACGTGTGTCTGCTCCCCACAAGCACCCCGTCACCCCGTCCGTGGATGGGCATCCGGGGCTCCCCGACAACGTTGAAGTCACAGCAGAGTTTCACGTCCTCTGTGACAGTGTGAGGACCTGCTCCAAATCCACAGGGACTTGGGAATTCGGGCCCCAGAGAGGGAAGGAGGCTGTGGAGTTTCACCTGGGCTTTCCTTCCTTGTGTCGTGCTGGGTCCGGACGAGGTGTCAGCGTCACCCACGCTGCCGGCAGCCCTGTGTGAAGGTGGGAGGTTCCCCCTTTGGAAGGTTGCTGCCCGGTGCCCTTGGGCCTTCCTCCCTGTCTAGGGCCAGGCCAGCTTGGAGGCTGTGCCCGGGTCTGGCGGCCAGCACTCTGCTCCCCAACTTCCCTTTCAGCCTCGAAAGGGGATGTCCTGACCCCTATTTATAACCTCTGAGAAAGCAGAAGTTGTCACTTAGCGTTAACACCGACTCGCAGCCTCCTGGGCATTTGACACCAAGCAAGGGACAAATGTCTCCTGGAGCCTCTGAAGGCGGCTCACCTTCTCTGGGCCGAAGCAGCCAGACATTGTTCTTTGTGGAGCAAACGCAGAGATAGCGGCCAGAAACTGAGTGGCGACCTTCACCCCTTACACAGGGACCCTGGCCCTCCGTGTATAAATAAGATGCAGTCATACAACATGTATCATATACGGTTAATATGTATACTATGTATCATGGAGATATAGTATACGTATGAACGTATCAGGCGACACATTTCCATTCGGTGACTTGAGCAGAGTTTAACTAAGGCAGTGTTTTCAAAGGCTTGGGCAGGTGTCAGGAAGCACCAGGCCCTGGAGCTGGTGACAGTGGGACAGGGGGTGGGGAAGGGCGCTATGCTCCCCAGGCCTGAGGGCGGAGGAGGAGGGTTATCACCTGGGAGGAAAGTAGGGAGAGGGCTTCTGAGGTGGCAGCAACCTGGAAGGGAGGGACCTGGGGAACACACCCTGGACTCACTCTCCACCCCTGCCTTAACCCCATGGGGAGACAGAGCAGGGAACCCACGGGTGGCATCCCTGCAGTCAGCCCCCCGAGCAGAGAAGCAGGGAGGGATCCGGCCGTGGATAGGGCAGTGGCCAGTGCTGTGCTCCGATTTCCTGGGGAAGGAGGACTTTTCACTCAGGAATTTCCAGGCCAGTCTGTAGGAGCTGCTACCTGGCAGGAAGATGCTATGCATGTTTCTGAATTACGGGCCCATGGTTCTGCAGGGGGTCCTTGAGACCCAAGAGGTCAGGACCCATGGGACTGGGTGGCCCTCACAGAGCCATCCCTGAAATGAATGGACTCCCTCTCCTTGGTGAGGAAAGCCCATGCGGTCCCGCTCCTGCCTCCCCCTCTCCATCCCCGAGCTCAACAGGGCCAAGGGCCTGGGGAGGCTGGGCGCCTGTCTCTGGTTTCCCAGGAGCTGAGGCTGGTCGGGTCCTAGTCCTGCGGCTCAGGCTCTCGGAGCAGAGAGGCTTGTGGCAGTGCTTCCTGAACTTGGGTCTGTCCCCAGGGCTTCCTGTCCTCCAGGTCTGCGTTGGGGCCCAGGAATCTAGATGTGAAACAAACATCCCCAGAGATGCTGATACAGGTGGTCCTGAGGCTGCGCCGTGGATGCTGCTGGTCGGGGGGGACCAGCTCGGTGTTCTGGTAGCAGTGACCATCTTTGACCAAGTACTGAAGTTGCCGACACCCTGGGGGCGGGGGGACAGCCACAGGTTGCTGTGTGGGCATTTCCTGTGTGTGTGTGTGAGAGACAGGCCCCCTCCTCTCCCACAGTGCCACAGCCTCTTTCCCGCCTGTAGCGTCTCCATGCCGACCAAAACCCTCGGTCTCCGGGAAGCCTGAACACGAAGTCCCCTTATGTGGGTTTCTTTAGATCCTGGCTCTGCCTCTGGGGTGGTGGCTTGCAAAGTTTCTGACTGGGACCCACAGTGCAGAAGAGAGACAAAACAAAAACTTCTCAAAATGACTTTCCTTCGTTACCTTGGACTCGCTCTGCCCTCTCCTTCTGTCCTATTCTTTTGTCCACTTCAACATGGCTGCTCATGACCTTCAGAGTTGGTTTCATGACCGACCGACGAGTCTGACTCCGCAGGGTGGCTGTCGTTGCCCTCAAGCCGCGGAGAAGAGAGGGGCCAAACAAGGTCCTGGTGAAGGGTGGGCTCTGGGGCCAGACCGCCTGGTCCGAGCCCTTTGAGTGCTGTGCGACCTGGCGAAGTCGCTTCCCTCGCCTGTGTCTCTGTTTCCTT
>PVJI01026135.1:0-19381 GCA_004026765.1 Micronycteris hirsuta
TCTCTGCACCAGCCTGAGGCAAGAAGGTGCTCATTGAACATATCCTGACTCAAGATCGAGTCCAGTAATAAGACAGATCAATCCTCTTGGTGTCACAGAATGAAGAAAAAGAAACTGAGGGTGTACATTTTGTTTTTCTAGGCAGCACAATGTAGTCATCAAATCTCAAAGAAGGAAAATCAGGAGGTTTTGTTTACTGGGCATGGATATTTTAAAATTACCCTTTAGCCTCTTCCCACGCCTGTGACTCAGGGGCCCCCGGGGGCACCTTCTGGCATGCAAAGGGCTTGATTTTATAGAAGAGATTACTGACAATTTAGCTACTTTTGTAGAGCTGAATTGTCTTTTCAGTTGCACAAAATCCTGGTATAGGGCGCCGCCTCATCACTTCCTTAGAAATGGTGTTATTTTTCAGATGTATTTTTAGTTTGACTTGCCTGAAGCCCTCCAGACCCAGCTGTGTATCCAGGACGTGTCATTGTGCCAGGGAGGTGGCTTTATGTTGCAAGGAGGCGGGGCACGTCCAGGCCACCACAGTGACGGGGTTCCTCGTAAGGAGGCAGGGTGTGTGGAGAGAACAGGGAGCCCAGCCCAGTCTGCGCCAGAGAAACAGACTGCCCCCCAGCCCTGCTCCGTGGAGAACGGTGCCCACCTGCAGCCCCAGTCTCCCATCAGCCCCCGCACTGCCACCCATCAGAATGGATGCTGGGATGTCCTGGAAGTGGGGTTCTGAAGGCCAAGTAGAGCTGGGATGTCCCAGGGGAGGGGTTGGGGTGGCTCAGCAGCAAGGCTGGGGCACTTGCCAACCAGCATGGCAGATATTCAGTGCATTAGCTCTAGGACAGCTGGACGCCATCCTGGGTATACCTGGAGGGTCCTGTCTCCCTCCCCCACCGAGGGCTCAGCCGCCCTCCCCTCAGCTTCTGTGGCTGCCTCACTGACTCCCGCTCACACCTCGCTCTCCTGCCTTGTGACCTGGGGCCTCTACTGCACTCTGCTGATCCCCATTCAAACTCTCCAGGGGACAAGTGTCACGTAGGGCTGTCCAGGGCCCGGGTAGGCAGGCTGCTCATGCCAGCTTGATTTAGTGTCCCTCCAACTCCCACTCAAGTGTTCCTCACAGGCGGTGACCCGCAGTGACTGTGGCAGCCTGGGATACTCACGTGTCAGGAGCCCCTTAGGGCTGGCCCAGGAAGGAGTCTGTGGGCGTCGCGGGCACACTGGGCTCCTTGGAGTGGCAGGAAGTAGCTGGTGGGTCCCCCTTGTGGCTTTTCCAGGGTGTATCCAAACACTTGACATGGAAAATAAATAGCAAAGAAAGAAGACCAGGAGAAAGACATATGCCAAAACAATCTTTGCTGTGGTGGGATTACCAACTTTTTTTTCTTTTCTGCATTTTCGAAATCTAAAATAATTTTTAATGATGATAGTCATGTATCATTGTGTGTGAGAGAGAGAGAGAGAGAGAGAGAGAGAGGGAGAGAAGAGGCAATGGCAAGACAGCTGTTTTGACTGATGGTGATATTTTTAGGTTAAGTAACATGTAGACAGAACAAGTTCCCTAGGAGAAAAAAGTCCAAGATACAGTAATGGACTCCAGGCTGTTCCCCAGCAAATGGAGAGCCAGGATCACATCCTGGTTCTGGTGTTGGTTTTCCTAAAGCACTTTCTTCTTATTATTATTTGTAATCCTCACCTAAGGATATGTTTTTTGATTTGAGACAGAGAGACAGAGAGACATTAGTTAATTGCCTCCCATATGCACCCTGACAGGGATCAAACCCACAACCCAGGTATGTGTCTGGACGGGGGATTGAACCTGCCATTTTTTGGTGCACGGGATGATGCTCCAACCAGCTGGACCCCTGGCCAGGGCTAAAGCAGCGTTCTTTAGAAGTGTTCCTGAAGAGTCTGTTGTTTAGAGCAATAGTCTCGGGGTGTGTTCTCGGGAAAAAATGATTTTAGGGTTAGACAAGTTTGGGAAATGGCCATCTGTTAGTGAATCCTTTATTTGTTTATTTAATAAACATTGGGATGTGACCACGTTTGAGACGACATTCAAGACACGGGACAGTTAAGAAGACATGATCTTTGCCTTCCTGGTGTGTTATACTCTCGATGTAGATGGGAAAGCAGAGTATGTAGAGGTGGGGCCGCTGTGGGCACCACGGTGACTTGGAGACTGTCACCCTGCAGTGACAGATTAAGGGCTCTGAGACATCCTGTGGTCAAGAGATTGGCTTAACTTCTCTTCACCCCGTATAGCCAAACCTTTCCATGTAACGCATTCTGACATCTTGCACACCAGCTGCAGTCCACACTTGGGGAAATACTGCCCTGGAGCAAACCCAGCCGTTCAGTCAAAGCTGACCATGAGCTTCCCTGACACTATTGCCAGGAAGCGCTCGTCATGGGGGTTGGGGACCACATCAGTCTTTTGCATAAATGAGGTAGGGCCGCTGGGAAAACTCCCCACGTCCCCGTTCTTCCCCTTCATCCCCATGTGATTGGTATGTGGAATTTATACAGCAGAGGTCAAGCCCTCACGTGCCACAGTGGAAGGTCAGACTTAGAGAAGTGGCGGCTAAAGCCGGAGCGAGACTGAGACGCACAGGAGGCGCCAGTGAAAGATGACCAGTAACGGGGAGAAGGGTTGTGTGTAGGGAGGAGGAGGGGCCTGGGTACTGCGGGAGTGCCTGCATCGCCCTGCGGAGCTCCCTTGCACGGGGCAGCTATTTGCACTCAGAATAAAGCCTGCCCTTGCTGCCTGGCGTCCTTGGCCCTGCAGGGTCCTCGGGTCCTGCCTAACCTTGAGATGTCGTCTTGTATTCTGTCCCACTATGCTCTGGCCACACTCACCTTTCTGGTCTGGGAGTCACTGGGCTTTCTGTGGCAGTGGCCACACACATCTGGCCCGTGTCTGCTCCTTCTTCACTCACCCCAGGTCGCCCCTTTCCTGTCCCCTCCCTTTAAGTTTTCGCCCTGTCACTTACTCTCAGGACACTGTCCTTTCCTCCTTGGAGCCATCAGAGTGTGCTGGCACTCTTGTTTCCTGTCTGTTCCCTGCTCCAGAGAGACACCTTCCTGGGGGCAGGGCTTGGTTCTGTTTTGTCTCCTTTGGAGAGTCAGGCTCCGCGGTGCCAGCCACGTGAGAAACAGGCTGGGAAGCATCCGGTGGGCGAATGAACGGTCGATTGGGTCTCACTGGGCTGCTGGGAGGCTTAAGTGATTGGCACAGAATGGGTGACTATGGAATATCTGTTTATTTATTCCCAGATCTTCATTACTTGTGGGCTCATGTTAGATTCCCCCGCTGTCACCAGGGGCCTGAAGGAGATGCTGAACGCCCAGAGGAGGGTCAGGGCTGCTGGCGGCTGGTGACTCAGAGCCTGGTCTCTCAGGGGAGATGCGGTGGACTGGATGCAGGGAGAGCGAGGAAAGCCCTGAGTGGAGTGTCCAGGGAGACTGGTACAGTCTGAGGGGCTAGAAAGAAGACTTGGAGGAGGAGGCCGCCCCCCAGGCTCCCGACATTCTGTTGTTCTGGCACCACAGCGTAAGAACAAGGCGCCGTGGGCAGATGCTCTGGTTCAATCCATTTCCTTCAGACGGAGAATTCGAGGCCTGAGAGGCGAAGGGTCTCCCTCCTCACCACCAGGCCAGGACCACGGACACGCCCCAGCCGCGATACACTCGTTGGGGCAGCCCACAGACCCTCTTCACTGCTTGGTGTCTAGAGGCATCTCCCAGACGCCCTTCCCCTGACACCAACCGTGCTCACAGGTGTTGCATCCTGTCCGCTTTAGCGTTACCTCCTAAAAGATAAAGAAAGGCCTCCTTGCACCTGGGCGCAACCCCCTTTGAGCTGCAGGACAGGAATATTTTACAATAAATCTACAGTCTCCTGAGCAGAGGCCTCTGTGCAGACTGCTGACCAAGAGAAGGAAATTGTTCTATTTTTACACTTCCCATAAGGCTGGGAGACAAAAGCCACCCTGGGGTGGAGTTTTAAAGGCTACAAGGAAGTCAATTTTGAGGGAGAGAAGGCTTCTTGGCTTGATGCAAGTGGAATAAAGGCCAATGATTTCATTTTAGCAATCATGATATTCTGCAAGGGGCAGGATGGCCAGGGTAACTGGATTCAACGCACAGGCAGACAGGAAGAGGAAGCCAGGAAGGCCTGCTGCCACATCAGGGCCCCGTTGGAGCCAAGGCGGCCGCGTCCTGCTGTCCGACGTGCGCGTTTTCATTCTCCCACGCTCGCCGCTCGAACGCGGCTGCTCATTTGAACTGTATCGCTGGCACATGGGACAGGTCAAGTTTTCCCAGAATCTTTCATGAGCTCAGTTGTTGGGTTGCACCTCCCATCACCATCCAAACCCTTGTCTACCTTTTGCATCTACGGAGACTTTTGAGAAGCATTCTTTATGCTTCGTGTCTACCCCTTCGAAAGGAAGCTCTGCCCAGGGCTGACGCTGGATGGTCCAACCTATCCCGATGTCCTGCTTTCTGAGGTCCAAACATCTGCAGACTCTTTTTAAAACCTCAGACTCTTGGATTGAGCAGACATTTCAAAAAGGATTTGCCAAAGCCTTTTGAATGTTAGCACTGTGGCTAGCGCAAGGGGAGCTGGCCAATGGATGGTTGTTGAGTGAAAACGTTGGATTATCAGTTAATGGAGGTGAGTGCCCTTGGCTTCTGCCACCTGCAGTGTGCCGGGACCTTGGCCCAGCAATCCCCCCGCCCTTTTTTTAAAGATGTAGGGGTACTTCATTTAAGATACTAAATTGAATGTATTTTTAAATGAAGAAGAAGTATCTTTCTTTCCATTTTTATGTTCGAATTCTTAATGCTGAGTCTCAAAGAAGATACAAAATGTACTCAGTTTTGGAATTTTAGAGAGCTCTCTGGTTCTTAAATAGGAGGAAGTTGGGCCCCTTCCCTGCTCAGTGGGTCGTTTTCTTCCCTACACGGTCATTTCCAGATCCAAGTTGCAGAAAAATATTCCAAATTATCCCCAACTTAACGATGCCTTTAAAAGTACATTTCTTTTACTAATATAGTAGTTATGTCTCTGTCTGTTTAGAAGGGAAATCTGAACTTGTGTTACTAAAAGTCACTTCCAACAAAATATTTGAAAGAAACAATACTGTAGACAAATCAAAGCAAGTCCTACAAAGATAGTATTTTGCAGGTATTATTTTGGGTTGAATAAAATCTAAAACTACAATAAGTATGACGAATGTATTCTAATGTAAACACCACATTTTGTTAAATTAGTTGACAGAATTATATTTTCAAAAATGATTATTTTCCGATTTCAATGTGATACATGCATGAAGAGGCAGGGTGGTCTCATGAGTAGGGCCACCTCGGGGTCAGAAGCCTACCTCAGACCCCCGCCTCCCCCACGAATGGAGGCAGGTCACGAGCAGGTTATTTATTCTCACTCTCCCTGGTTTTTCCCATCTGTAAAATGGGAACACTTGCCATCTAAGTAAAATGGCTTTTGTGAGGAGTAAATGAATTCATACACATTAAACACTTAGAGCTGTGCTTGGCACAAAGTAAGTGCTCAATTAACCCTGTGGACATTTGGCAAGTTGGAAAGGCAAGAAAGAGAAAGGAAAAGTCTCTCATTTCCACCACACAGAAACCGCTCAGAGGGTTTCAGCATTTCACTTTCAATCTTTCTCTATCCATTATATAACATGTTTGCGGGTGTACTATTTATAAAAATGCTATTTAAATTATGTTTAAACGTTCTATGACCCTTCCCTAATTTTCTTAACTATTTCCCTGTTGTTGGATGCTTAGTTTTCCAAAAACATCAAAATACATTTATTTAATTTATTCTTTTGTCCTCACTCGAGGACATGCTTATTGATTTTAGAGAGAGGGGGAGGGAAGGAGAGAAACATTGATGAGAGAAACATCGATTGGTTTCCTTTCATATGTGCCCAACTGAGGACGAACCACAATGTAGGTATGTGTCCTGACCGGGAATAGAACCTGTGACCTTTCGGTTTTCAAGAGGAAACTCCAACCGACTGAGCAAGGGTAATATCAAAACACTTTGAAAAAACACTTCGTTCTATCCCAATTGTATGGAGCTATCTTTGGACATAGAGGTATTTTGCCCTCTCTGCTAGTAAAGTAACATGCATTTTGGGAAAGCTTCTAGAACATGATAAATTAGACACAAGACTTTTGGAACATGATGGGAATGAAGCTTTTTTTGTCTGTGTGTTGGGAAAAAAGGTGATCAGGTATGAGAAATAATAATGTAGTGATGTAGTACATTCAGATTTGTATGTTCTTAGTGCGAACCTGAATTACTTTAACTCAGACCTCACACCACCTCAAAAGGTAGAGTTCTATTATCATCTCTGTTTAACAGATGAGAAAACTGAGCTTAGAAAGGTTAATGGCTTTTCCATTTCTCACCGTCACCGCTCTTGTAATTCGCAGAGATGGGTTTAAAATACAGGAAAGCTACCTCCAGGAATTGTGTTCTCAGCCACTGAATTTACACTGTCTTTTTACGTAGGGTGTTTATTCTGGGTGTTCAGTCAGGAATGTTCTATCACTGCTTTCCTCTCCTTATTCTTTATTAGGAAGACAATAGAACAAGTCAATTTTAGTAAACTGATACTTTTTTCTGAATATAATGGCCACCACTGTGACGGGCTGTCACATGATGAACCATTTGGGCATGGGGCACCTGCACCCCCATTTTGAGCTGGGTTAGAATATCATGTCAGAATAATATAATATCAGTGGATTCCCACCCCTTTTTAAACTGGGTCACGGTGTAACTTTGGAGAGAATGACTACATTGTTTTTCAAATAGGCTTTTTGGTTTGTTTGTTTTTGTTTTTTGACTTGACAGGCCAGGACTATTTCATCGGAGTTTTCATCTGTTCTGAAGAATGCACACAGCTGGAAAAAAATAGAGCTTCGGCTGTTTTTTCTGTGTAGGTGTTCCCCAATCTGCCACTCAAGGACACATTTGAGCGTCACACTTTCCATTTTTCTGCCCTTTTCCAAATCACACCAGGAACGGATTACCGCCCAGCATCCACCTACCCTCTCGGGGGCCGTAGGAGAGGGGCATCCCCTGCACAGGCATGGAAAAGGAGTCTTCCTGGGGGAAAAGAGCCTTCGTTTTCATTTACAGAACTTGGCTTCTCCCAGAGTAGAGATCGCTCATGGGTCAGAAAACGAAGACACAGAGAATTTTCCGGGGACTGGTACAAAATGACACAGGAGGATCAGGTTCTCTCCTGCAAAGCCTGTCTTGAACTCCAGCGTCACTGGCAGAGGGAGGTTCAGTTCTGCTCCATTTGTGTCAGGGCTCAGCCCCATAAAAAGTGGACCTTGCCCTAGAGAACTGGCCTTTCCTCTTTCGTTCTTCCTTATAGCAACATATTGAGTCACAATCCTTTCCTTCCCCAAATTTTCAAGGAACTGAATGAGGTTTTTATAACGGTGACTCCAAGTAGAGGTCATTTGCAAGTTGGAAGTGAATCCACCTGTGAACAGCTGAGATGGTCTGTTCAATTCTTATGAAAGGCAGGGGTGCTGAAGGTGCTTTGTTTTGTTGAAAAGCCTAGGAATTTGTCTTTAAATTTTCAGGTTTCAGGAACATTCCGTTTTAACAGTCTTCCCTTGAAAAATACGCAGACTCAAGCAAAATATCCAGAGCCTAGCTTTTAGAACTTCCTTCCGTAAATTAAACTTTTGCCTACGTGGCCCTACTTTATTTTTTTCAGGTTTATTTAAACAGAGGCGACAATTACCAGGATTTAAACTCTGATCCGAAGGACAGAAGATCTTTTTACTTGCAAAAGGCAATCATGGTTTTGTAAAGTAATAAAGACTCCGGGAAAACAATCGCCTTAAATTCATTTACATACGAATGGAGAGCAAGTGTAACTTGAAAAGGGCTCTCTTTAAATCTCATCAGCAGAAATGGGGGTGAGGGTTCAAATGTTGAATGTTAATAAGATTAAGATTTGTTTGTTCCCTTGGACACAGCTCCCTTCCGAGCGTTTATGCACCGCTGCAGGCTGCGCGCTGGGCCCGATGTGCTGTGTGCACGCGGACCAGGCAGGTGCCCTCTGCGGCTCCGGGCCGCTGCGGCGGAGAAGCGGTTCTTTCCTTAGGGGCGGTTGGTTTCTCTGCAGCCCGACCGAGGCTGCAAGGGGCGCTGGTCTCCGTCCGCTGCCCAGGATTTTGCTCATATCCACCCTCTGATCAACTGCGCTCGGCGAGCCCAGGGTCAAAGCGCGCCGGGACGAGGTAGCAGCACCATTTGCCTTGAGCGCCACCACCTGGTCGAAACGGGAACACCTACGCCCGTTGCAGAGGATTATCTTGAAAACAACCGAGGCGAAATTTCTAGATCTTGTACAATTCCCGCTCTTATTCATTTCCTGTGAAGTGACTGATGAGTGTCCTCGCTACTTAATGCAGGTAGCTTTCCTCTGAATAACTACACAGTTGTCTTGCAATAATTGGTTTAAAGACACTGATGTGAGAACCATTCTGTACTCTCCACTAAAAATCACATAAATTGTCTTCTTTATAAACTAGCTGGATAGGACACGCTTTGGTGACATAAAAATATAGTAACAGGACCAAGCAGGAAATATTCTTTTCTTACTTATTTCCTCAGCACCCCGTCTATGGTGGAGTTGGTCTGCCGTGGGAATGGCTGACCCCGCGGCTGCTCCCCAGACCACCCGATGGCGGATCTGCAGCGCTGATTCTGCAGACCCAGGCTCCAGGCTGGACTGGACTGGAAGGTTCTGAAAAGTGTGCGTCCGCCTCAGGGCTCGTGCGTGTGGTGTGTGGGTGTGCGCACGCTGTGAGCTAACAGCTCCCAGATACTACAAGAAAATACTGGCATTCTATTCATAGTTACTTTTAATCAACATTTATATTTTTATAATGCACAAGAAATGTATCACAACAGTTGTATATTATTTACAAACCGGTATTTCAAAAGCTGGTAAGATGTGTTTGGCTGACAGAAGTTTGTGACAGGAACCCACGTGTCTAAAGATTCATGAAACCGAAGGCTCTTCTTAACAGGGACCCGACTGCCAGGCCTAGGCCTGGTGACAGGGAACCGGGGCTGGACAGGGCCTATCCGGCGGAAGGTCAGCCAGCCCCTGCGCTGGGTGGGAGACCAGACCGGGACTAGGCTCTGAGAGGGCTGTGGGCTGGAACCTGGGAAAATAACTTCACGTCTGCGAGGCTCTCTTTTTCTGAACAAATGCAGAAAGAGCATCCGCTGAGTGTTGGACACCCGGTGGGGTGGGGAATAGGGAAACAGGAGAGTGCGCTCACCTGAACAGCGTTCACAGTCAAGTGTAGCTTCCATTTGTACTGAGAGATTATAGGATGGCTCAAAATAAAAATGTGAACAAGATTAAAAGGAAAAGATTTCAAATACCTAAAAGAGACCTCTGAATGTCTTAAAGACCCTGCCTTTGCTTACAGAAGGTTGGCGCCCTTTCTGTAGATTATCCTTATCAATTAAAATTTTAGAAACTTGTGTAATGAATCAGCGTCATATCTATCCTCAAATGTATCTTTCTCCGAAGTGGGTGGAGAAGACACAATGAATGATTCAAGGGCTGAATTGCTATTTTTTTAAAGACCATTTTGATACGTCTTTAGACAAAGAAACTAAAAGCTCCAAGTCCTGGGGAAAAAAAAAAAAAAAGCTGGGGGGAATATTTGAATATGCAGCCCTGGCTTAAAAATTGTGATGTGAACTGCTATTGGAGTGACAGCTTTGCCTGAAACCTAAAACCCGTTACAGTCCCACCGATGTGACCCAAGTCACTGCAGAGGACAGAAATCTTGCCTGGTTTTAAGAGGAAGACAAAAGACAAAGACTGGCGCTTCTGGTTTACCTAGGACTCGCTGACAGCTGTCAAATTTGTTGTTTTTATTTTCGATTTAAAAACAGAAGTTTTCCTTTGAGCAGCTGGAGACCAGAGCATTTCATTGGCGTTGGCCCTTGTCTGTGGTAGATAGCAAATTCCTCGTCCCATGGGTCGTTTGGTGGCTGCATGGCTGAGAAAAGTCATAATTTGACCATGATTTGGAAATGTTCTGGCAGGTTCCAAAGGGTGCAGTTTCTGGAATCACTGAAGACATAGCAGATAATCTTGGCTCTGAAACAGAGTCTGTGGGCGGCCGGGATGGGGCGGGGGGTGGAGAAGGGGTGTCCCAGGCTGGGGTATCTCTGCTGGGGTGTCACTTGGTTCTTGGTCTACCTTCCGTTTCCGAGGAAATGCTATCTGTTATTTCCATCTGATTTGTCATGAATCTTGGGCCAAGACCCAGCAGATCTGGGCCTTTTTTTTCTCATCTGTAAAATCAGAATTTGGGTGCACTGGGAGGGCAGCATGGCTGAACTCTGGGGCTCAGTCTCCCCTGGCGGGGGAATGTTAGCCCAGCCTCTGTCAGGAGCACCATTTGGAGGCACGAACCACTGGCCTTATTAGCCACATGCAGGCTCTCGGACCAGCAGTCCTGCCCTGGAACCTGGTCCAGCGATGGAGACAGATTTAGGTACATGCTCATTTACTCAGAAAAAAATTTTTTTGACAAGCTAAATGTTTAAAAGGGTGAGGACATTGCTGAATAAATCAAGGCAATTGGTTCAATGGAATATTGTGTAGACATTACAAATTATGTTTTCAAGGAATATTAGCACAACAAATGTTCACGATATGTTAAAACTGTAAAAAGTAAGACAAAAGGTTGAATCGCATGATACTAATTTTGTGTCAAATATCTGAGACACACATTTGCATGAAGAAAAGCCTGGAGCGAAAGCCACCACATGCAAACGGTAAGGAGGCTTTCTCCCACAGCTCTCTCGGGGACCTTGCTCCCCTCCCCGAGCCTCGCCCACAGGGACAGGGACGGTCCCCAAGCTGCAATGTCAGGCCCCCTCCTTACCGAGACTCAGCCGTGTCCCCGGGGCCTTTTTCTGCCTCTTAACTGCCCAATAGCTCAGTACCTAACTCGTTAAGGTTTCTGTCTTTCCTGAAAGAGCCCTTGTCCCCCGTCCCTTGAAATAGGCTCTTGCTCTCTGCGTCCTACAGTTTATTCAACCAGGATAACACAAGGCAGTAGATTCCTAAAGGTTACTGGGTCATTTCATCCCGCTGCATTCGTTCGTTCATCCCAGCAGGACCACTGGATGCAGTGACAACCCGGAGCAGTCACTCTCATCGCGTGTGTCAGGCACTGTGCCTGTCACTGGGAAGCCAGGAGGGGAGCAGGCATGGCCTTGTGCCTGAGGTAGAAGTGGCTTTTGGTTCCTCTCTCGCTGGGCTGGACCAGGATTATGCTCACTCTCACACTTCTTTGCCTACATGCTATTGTGTGAATTTACACAGTCATTCACGCACAAACGTAAAGCAAGCCTCGATGCCTCTCTCAGGCTTCCTGTGGAACCAAAGAAACGGTGGCAGCTCACCCGGAGGAAGGAGACGCTGCATCTTTCCAAATAGCCAGAGTTTGTTGATTTGTTGGTGAAGAAAAGGAGCTGCCCAGGTGGAGTGAAATCACTGCATCCGTGAAAAGGTGGCTCCGAACACCCACGTCCGTGAGGTTTCTGAGACATGTTTCGCTCCCTGGATGCTAACCCTGGGGAAAGGTCACAGCCATTCAAAGAGATGGCTTGAGGGGATCCATTACTTTAGAGGTTAAACCCTGGCGTTTAAAATAAAATAAGAATAGTTTAGGTTTCTGCCAACCTAAGACCTCTGTTGTATTTTTATTCATAATACTACCAATTAAAAACGATCACTGGACATTTTTCTAGCTCAAAGTGATGCTTCCTTCACTTAGGAACAGCATGCTGCCCCGAACAGCTGCCGCTTCCTTTCCCAGCGGAGCAGAAACAAGGCCAACCCGCCCTGGAGGGAATTAAAGGGTACGATCAACAAATGAGCCCACGCTGAACTAAAAACAGATGCTTTTTGCTTTGTCAGACTCGGGAAGTGACTTACAGCTTTGCTGGCTCACCTCTCCGGCCAGGCTGATTTCCTGCAGCTAAGCGCAACCAGTGTGCCAATGGGAGTCCAATCAGCCGAACAGAAAAGCCTCGAAGCCGGTACGAAATGGGCTTTGCAGGTACGAAGTGGCCAAATGTTGGTGATTTCATAGGGTTAACCTGATGCTTCCACCAGTGTCCTGCCAGCGTCTCCCCCAGCCAACACAGTTGCGGTGCGATGACTGGAGCGCCCGCTGCAGAGCTGGGGTGCAGGGCGAGGGGGGGAGGGAGGGGAGAGGAAGAGGGGCTCGCTGGCCCACTGAGGAGCCACTCGGAGGCAGGGGACTGAGAAGTCATGTCCAGACATCACAGCCAGATGCAAAAGGCAGGGCCACGACCTGGGGAAAGTGCCACCGCAGGTAGGTTCCTTTGCTAATTCCCTTCTAGCTGCTCTAAGTCATCCTTCTCGGTCCTGGTGGCTGCATGGTTGGAGGTGTGCGCGTGTGGGGCCCACGAGGCTCTGCTGAGCACAGTCCTGTGTGGACATAGTTCCGGGGTTAACTGTTTTTCCCTCACCACCCCGTCAACTAGCACCACAAATACAATTTTACGTATGCCTGTGTGTGAGCTGTGTGACTGAGTGGCTATTCATGCAGCGTGACTTGAGGGGGAGTTATGGGGGGAACCGTGTCTGCCAGAAAGGTACACTGATGCTCTAACCTGAGTGCCCATGAGCGGACTGCACACGGAAACAGGGTTTTTGCAGATACAGCCGTGTTGATGCAAGACTGTACCAGGTTACGGCGAGCTCTAAGCCAACACCACGTGTCCTTACAGGAAGAGGGAAAGTCTGACACAGAGACACAGACACTCGGGAGAACGCCACGTGACCCGAGAGGCAGAGGCGGGAGTGAGGGGTCTGCAAACGAGGGGACAGCAGGGGCTGCCGGCCACCACCGGAAGCTGGAAGAGGCAGGAAGTATCCCCCCACCCTCCAGAGACTTCAGGGGGAGCAGGGCCCTGCTGACATCTCCATCTCAGACTTGGGGGGATACATTTCTGTTATTATAAGCCCCCAAGTTCATGGTAACGCATTATGGCAGCCCCAGGAAATGATACAGGAGGTACCTTACAAAGGAGGTACCTAGCAAAGGTGGTTATCTGAAAGAACTGAGGCTTGCCCCTCAACTTCCAGAAGCATCTCTACTCCTGTTTCCCAGGACCAGCCATGCCTGAAACAAGCGTTAATGATGCGGCTTCCTCCGTTCCAGAGTGCAGACGGAAGGCAGTCAAGATCGGGTGTGATGGAAAAACTTCATGGGGTATTTTAAAGAAAGAAAAAAAAGAAAATATTTCTTTCCTTCCTTCCCTGCTTCCTTCCCTTTCTTCCTCCCTCCCTCTCATCCTCCCTTCCTAAATTTTCCTCCAAGTCACGCTCCCCACCTGCACGGGATTTGTTCACAGGTGCGTTCGACAGACTGTGGGACGCAAATGCGTCTGGCTCTCGTTTGGGTCTCGGAACAGCCACTGGGTCATGGCACCTGTGCCTTCGGGGAGGCGTGAGCACGTGGCGATCCCTTTTCCTTCCTTTCAGGACGTGTCTCTGTTACTTCATGACAGAATGTTCTAGCGGGCTGGGCTGGTTTTATGCTCCTTTCAACACTGCAAAAAAAGCGTGAAGAATGGATGCAAACTGAGTCCCAGCTGTTGTGAATTACGGGCTATCTCTCTCTTTTCTTCAGAAAGCGATTGTTGGACATTTTTACAGAAAGCAACACATAGATCTTTCTGTACGTCTCTGTCATCTGTGTGAACCCCTCAGAGGCGCAGGGCTAGGTGAGGGCAAAGTCGTTGCAAAGGGTCTCAAGCAGGAAGGAAGCCCTTGGGGGTGCGGCTGACAGAATGGCCTGGAGTAGAAGCCGCTCGGCTGCAGAGTTTCTTCGGGGGCCTTTGGCATGCTGGGAGAGACGACTCTTACTCATTCAGTCCCCAGCATGGCCCCAGCCCCCATCATTCTGCCAGCTAAAATCCACCCCCTGCACCACTTACCTCCGAAAATTGCTTGTCGCCCATGACATAGAAGGCTGCTTCCTGTGGACACCTGGGACTTTCTGCCTCTGGGTTTATGGCCCTCAGACACACCCAGGCGGCTGGGAGGGCTGCCGGTGTCCCCCGGTGGCTGTGGCTGGTGGTGACGGCTTCAGCTCCTCACCCTCGGTCAGGGCACCGTGGCCCCCTGCCAATCCACGTCTGTTGCCCGGGGGGGGGGGGTGTGTGTGTGCACAGGGGCGTGGTGGCTGTTGTACTTCATGAATGTAGTGTCCCGTATCCTGGATGCTGCAGAAAACTGTTTCCAAACTCATCCTCCGTTGACAAAAGCTAAAAAGATACGCGTGCTTGCAGCGTGCCGCCTAGGCCCTCGCTCACTGACGCTGGAACGTGTGCAGCAGCTGAGCGGTCCGCCAGCAGGGTCAGCCGGAGACCGTGCCCAGTGCCCAGCCCAACAGTCTCGGCCCCGGGACACGGGGCTCCAGCGAGACCTCATCCGCCTTAGACTGGAGCACACGCTCACGACCAGCCGCTTCCATTATGCCGGCGACGATGAGGGTGGTGGTGATTCACGGTAAGTGACTTTAACAAGAAAAATGTTACAATGTCGGAAGTGACAGTACTTTCGATGTTGATGTGGAGACACATAAACCCCTGCGGAACCCGTAGATATTCACATTCTTCCCCCAGCAGGAACACCCGGAAACGGGGATGCATCGGGTCCCTGCTGGCACCGATGATAACGTGTGTTGCAGATTCGCGAGGCACAGCTGTGGGAGTCAAGTTATTCCTCTCTCTGAAGTGTTTTGGTCAGGTCATTTAAGGCTGCACATCGACTCAGCATTTCTGGGGCTTAATTTCTTCATAGACTTGTCCCCGTCTGGAGAAGGAGGCTACACTTGGCTCTCGAGTGTTTCCCAGGGTCTCCACTCCTTCATTAGCTCCTTTAGGTCCCTCGTGGTGTTTCTCCATGTTAATTTTAGGTGAGAGGTTGAGCCAATTGCTATCTTGAACTGCCTTCTTTTAAAAAACAAAACAAAACAAAATGAATCAGAAATGGCTTTTCATCCAGTCTCTCCTCAATAACCTGAGGGCCCGGGGAGGAGTGTGCAAGGGTGTGCGTGTGTTGGTGCACATGCTTTTGGTTGACAGTGTGAATGCACATGGACCAGTTACCAGTAAGGACTTAAAGCCAAAGATTCTACAGACTTTAAAATTTAAAAAATTTTTCCAATGACAGTTGGCATTCAATATTATTTTGTATTGGTTTCAGGTGCTCAGCATAGTGGCTAGCCAATCAGTTACTTTATGAAGTGCCCCCAGTATTTCCAGCACCCGCCTGGCACCACACAGTATTACCGTGTCATTGACCACATTCCCTGTGCTGCGCTTGACATCCCTGTGACTGTCCTGTAACTGCCAGTTTGTACTTCTCGATCCCGTCCCCTTTTCTGCCCACCTCCCACCCCCCCTCCCCTCTGGCAACCCTCGGTGTGTTCTCTGTATCTATGAGTCTGTTTGGGTTTTTGTTGTACACTTATATTGTTTTTTAGGTTCCACATATACATGAAATCATGTGGTGTTTGTCTTTCTCTGACTGATTTCTTTCACTTAACAGAATACCCTCTGGATCCATCCGTGCTGTTGCAAATGGTAAGATTTCATCCTTTTTTATGGATGAGTAATATTCCACTGTGTATATGTACTACCACCTATTTTTAAAATCTCCTAGTCTACTGATGGGCGTATACACTTTTTACCATGCCTCTTTCTCCTGAGCTGGCACTCAGAGCTGGCAGAGGGAAAGCGTGCAGAGGTAGGCACTGCCCTTGGGTCGACCCGGGGAGTGGGAAGGAGAGCAGGTGGCAAAGCGGGAGGATAGTTCGTGTGACTCTCATTTGCTTTCTGTTTTATGATCTTTAGGTTGGTGGCGCGTAGGACACGTAAATGCAGCATTGTATTTTTGGGGGGGATTTATTTCTTGTCCAATTCTCATGCGACACAGGCAGACAGAGCACAGACAAACTGCGTCACAACAATTAACACATTTAATGCAACACAGCAATTAACTTTGGGAGGACAGGTCCAGGGACTGTGAGCTCGTAGGGCCGTGGAGTTTCAGTTTTTAAAATGAGAAAGTTGGCCAGGAGATCCTTCGGGTCAGTTTTCAGCTTTGGCATTTTAGAATGCTCTGGCAGGGACCCCTCTTCCACGGTTCTCAGCATCTCCTACCCCAGGTGACTGCCAGATTAGTGAGGGGTGCCCAGCAAATGGAAGTGACCAGCACTGCGAGTGGGGACAGACACTACCCTCTATGTTCAATGTCACAACCCAATCTCCGGCCGCTCATCTTTAAGTTTGGCCACCACTGAGAAATGAAGTCATCAGCAGCCTGGGAATACAGGGACCTTATAATGACTAAGCCTTTTCTACAGCTACATCTATAACCCACATTACTGAAGAGGAAGCAATGAAGGAACGCACATTTGGGAAGGGTGATACTTCTCTGAGTAAGGCTTTGTTGAGTTTATTTAAAGATTATATGCACATTTTGCGTGGTTTTTATGCTGTTATAACGTTCAGGGAAGGCAGGAAGTTGGAACGGTCTAAGAACTATTTGGCAGAATTCACGGTACAATGGAGGAACCGTTTTGAAATCGAGAGGGATCCTGCCAGGTGATTCAGAAGCATGGGGACAAGGGAGGTGGCCCTGTGCCTGCATTTTGGGACTTCTTGAAGGAGTCAGGAGGCAGGTGCACCCACACCCCCCCCCCAAACATTGCAGGGTGGGGCTCATCTGAGAAGAGGTCGAGGATGGTCTTTGCAGACACGAATTGTCTCCCTTGTCGGGGGGGCAGGGAACAGTGGTGGGAAGGGGCTATTTCCACCGCAAACGAGCGGCTGAGTGGCCAGCCCACTGGCCCCGAGCCTTTGCCTCTGCAGCCTTGTCTCAGAGAGCAGTGCTGGGAATCCTCAGGGGCCACGGAAAGGACAGCCTGATGTCAAAAGAAGGTGGACGACAAGTTAGTCAGTCTCTAGGTGTTTGTATTTATTCCGTTCCTTGCTGTAAACTAATCGAAAACAGAGACTAAACATTCAATGTCTCAGTGCAGAGATTTTGGGTGGTGTAGCTGCCTATGTTTCTAACAGCTGATGCCAGCGGTCCCGCCAGTACCCACGTGGCCGCTCGCCTTCTTACCGACAGAACCTTCAGCGCCCAGTGGAAGAGAACGGCTCCCCAGGCTCGCTGGCCACAGAGGAAGCCCCGGGCGGAGTGCAGGGCCTGGAGAGGTGCCTGCTGGTCTCAGGATGGGTGGGCCTTCCCAGTCGCCTGGTGGACCCTTTCTCTTTCCTCCCCTTGATGGAGGTCACGAGAACTGGCGGTACGGCAGCCAGCTCGTAAGAAGCATGTTTCATTGACGACACCTGCCAAAGGCACTTAAATGTCCTGGACTGACAAAGAAGCCACGGTTTCAGTGAGCCACGGAGTCACGTGCAGATTACCTTGAAAGCCAGCCGGTCACTGGTTTGTGACCCAGCTGCCTCTCACGTGGTCAACCTGTGCAGCCTGGGCTAAGGCGATGATCAAGCATTTTATTTATTCGATGGTAGTTCCCGTTCTTCTGATGGCTACCGAGGGCTGGCTGGCACGTACCGTTGGGCAGAGCTTGTAGTGGAGACGCACGGAAGACAAGACCACGGCTGTTCGCTAACCCACGACCATTTCAAGCCCCTTCGCTCTCGCCCACCTCCACTATACAGGCTGGAAAAACTATCTTTGCAGCCTCTTTTGTGGCTAGGGTGGCCACGTGTCCCAGTTCTGGCCACTGACACAGAAGCTGAAATCATTGTGGGGAGGGATCTTGGCGGGGACAGATATGACTGCCTTGTACCTCTTTCCTCCCTGCTGTGAATAAGGACGTGATGGTGGGTCTGAGGCACCGGGAGTACGAGGCCATGAGATTTGCAGAAACATTTGTCACAGACACTGGTGAGCTGCTGAACGGACACTTAAATTTCTGTAGACTTGTTAAAAAACTCTGTCTCCAGCCTCGTTAGTCAGATTTTTTTGCTTGCTAGCAGGTCAAAGCATTCCTAATACAATGTGCAAAATAAGAAACAGAAATGTCTAGTGGGTTATGAAAAAAATTCAGCTTTAATAATAATCAAAGGAATAAAATTTGGCAAAGATTTGGAAGTGATGATCCCACTCAGTGCTCGGGGGGCCATTGCGAGGTAACTATTGTTACCCCCTTACCTGGGGCACTAAACACTGGTGCAGACTTTCTCAAAGGCAGTGGGTGGATTTGTGAAGAGCCTTCAAGGGGTAACTACCCTTCGGCCGAGTGATTTCACTCTCGGGAACCTGTCTGAAGGAAATAGTAACAGAAATATAGATTTGTGGGGACTTCCTAAGATGGCGGCATAGGTGAATGCACCGTACCGCCTCGCACAGCCAAACAAGGGAAAAAAACAGAAATCTACACATCCAAAAACAGCCAGATCTGACAGAAAATCATATTGAGAGGAAGTCCGACAACCAAGGAATTAAAGAAGATACACTCATCCAGTTTGGTGAGCCAGAAGGTGCAGAGTGAAGGGAGAGCGCTCGGCGACCCCGCGGCGAGCAGGCGAGCAGACGGCAGGTCCGCGGTTGGAGGGGCGGTTCCCGCGGGGCTGCAGCACACCCAGACGGGGACCGACTGAAGCTCGGTCTGCGCCCGGCTCATCCAGACCCAGCGGGCCAAGAGACCAGTGGGCTCAGCAGGTCTGCATTCGTGTGCAGAGAGAACCTGGGGGAAGGCGGGGCGCAACTCAACGGCGCAGATTGAGAGCAAGTGAGGGAGTGGAGTCCGCGGCAGGAGGAACGCCGGGCCTCACAGGAAAGTTCGCTGGGGAGACCCTCAGAGGATTGGAGCTGTGCAGCCCGTCCAGCGACCCTGGAGCGACCCCCGGAGCCAGCGCAGAGGGGCCCGAAGTGCTTGCAGGAGGCGGTGTGGGTGTGGAGAGCGGAGAAGGCGCCATTGTGCGCTCAGGCCCCGCCCCCAGAGGCTACGGTCCCAGCACAACTACCGGGAACTTCCCTGCACGGGGGAGCCCCAAGACTTCGCCCCCCTTACAGTAACAGGTTCACTGAGGGGGAAAAAAATGGCCCAAAGAAAGGGACAGATCAAAACCCCAGAGCTAACCGACCAAGAGATAGCCAACCTATCAGATGCACAGTTCAAATCCCTTGTAATAAGGATGCTTTCAGAATTCGACGAAAAATTAACGAACTTGCTTGAACAAATGAGGAGAGATCTGCAG
>PVJI01026136.1:0-19399 GCA_004026765.1 Micronycteris hirsuta
CAGAAGACTCACACTACTCCCTCCCTGAACACATAGCAAAAAGATGGGTGGCTGCTGTTTTAACAGTCTCATGGCAACCCTTCCCAACAGCAAGGGGAATACTGTAATCATCAGCCAGTAGGCCTCTCCCACACACATGCCTCAGAAAGACAGTTCACACATAGGAGCTGCTAAAGGAAGGAACCCAACTGTTGCAAACCAAATTCCAGGACAACCCCCATCCTCCACTGCTGCCATCTCCCCTCACATTCAGAGTTGCATCTGGGATCATTCTCATCTTCTTACAATACCATTATTTCCTTCTTTATGTTCCCTCTGTCCCTAGCTCACATGTGTGTGTTATTCAACACTCACCCCACTTACGAGGTATCACAGAAAGACTAGAAACGTTGGCTAGTATATCCAGCTCTTCAAGTCATATCTTCTTTCTAATTTGGGATCGGAAGTAGAAAGGCAAGAATGACCAATTATTGAGTACAAAATTTTTGCTTTACTCCTCCAGCCAATCATCAGGAGAGTCCATTCCATGCTCTTTGCTAAGGATGGTATAGATAGCCATTTTCCTCTAGAACATTTTCATCCAGTAAAACAGACACAAGGCAGCCAAAGTACCCAAAGATTTCTACTGGAAAATAAGAACACCAGAGTTCCAAAAAGGGAGCAATTAGTTATATGAGGAGCCAACTGAGATTATGCCCTTGAGGCTTAGAGCTAGAGCTTGAAGGTTAGGCCCAATTGGGTGGAGCAAAGAAGAGAAAAGAAAGCCTTCCAAGTATGCAATCTGAAGCTCAGCCACTCAAAGAACATCAGGATGAGGAATTTCCCACGTATGTTTGGAGGGCAGAAAAGAAACCATTCTGACTGAAAACTCAGGTCCTGGAAGAAGTTCTAGAAAGTAAGACTAGAGTCAGGTGGAGAATGGTCCATACACCAGGCTGAAGTAGTTTGGGCTCTGTAATACAGGCAGCAGGGAGGCATTCGATAATTTTAAGTGGGAGGAGAGGGGATGATCAAAGGAAGGAAAAGCATTGACGAGGCCACTATAGTAGTATAACTGTTCCAGAAGGAGGCTTCTTCCTGCCTGTACTAGCTTTGCAAGATCCTCCTTCAAAGCTGCCCTCTGTCTGAGCTCACTATTTCAGAGCTCATTACTTTGCATCTCTTTTAGGTTGAGTGAGATATCAATGATGTTTCTTATTCTGAATGAGACTCCTAATGTACTGAAGTTGGTCAGAGACTTAAAAGAAAGGAGAAGCTTCATCCAAATCTTCCAGTTTAGAAGAGAGGCACTATGATACATCATTTCCATTTTTGTAATAGCATCAGTCAGCTTGGCCCCTGGGTCACTGGTCTCTTCTATGAGCCCAGTGGAGGAGAAAGAGAGAGAGAAAAGGAGTGAGAGAGAGTACTGCTAGCATAGGGCAAAACTTGTTTGTCAAGTGCTTTTCTGGGGCCTGTTCCAGATCACTGTCACTTACAGGCTTAGACTAGAGCTCAGCCTTAAATTAGGGCTCCAAACTAGAAGCCAGAATGAGAGGTGTAAGAGCCCTGCCTGGGTCTTAGTAGAGGGAATTAACTCTCCCTTATCCTTAATTTTTTTGGATTTTATTAGTGGCTGGAAGGGTAGAGGGATGTAACCTGAACCCTAATGCAGCTGAGAAGGGCTAAGAGCCAAAAACCTTCTTTAAGCAGATACAGTATGTGCAGAGCCTGGGCAGGTTTCAGAACACTGCACATTTCTCCAGCCAATGGCACGGGAAAACATGAAAATTACTTATTTAACCCTTTACATCCAGAGGGGAAGAGTATCATTCTCCCATCAGGCAGGGCTCACACAGCAAAGAGATGTTAGCAAGCTGGTTCTTGTGAAAACCAGAGCACTCAGGCAGTCTTTTTCACAAAAATACCCCCAGCAGCTAGATATTCAAATCAATTTCAAACAAAAATTACAAGCTATTTCACCTTGTCATAGAGGACAGTTAGGTAAAGTAAGCCATGTGCCCATTAGCCTTTTAGCAAGAAGTGAGTTTTGTCTACAAGCAGATAGGGAAAGAGTGAATAGATCAAGTCCCATAGCAACCACATCTTTACATCATTCTGAAGTTTAGTTTTTCGGCATGCAGAAAAGCAGGTGATGCTGCACAAAATAAGTAATGGATCTAGAAAGCAAATCTAAAAAGGATGGGGGCAGGAAAGGGGTCACCAGGCCCTTCTGCACACAGAGTTAACCTTTTCTGAGAATTACATGCAAGTATGCCGGGCATCAGGCCCAGGGTTTGGATCAGATAATCACTCCAAATTTGCAAAAATTATCTTAATAATAAATGTTTTCTACCTAAATTTGCAGGAAATGAATTTGTGAAGAGAACCCCCATTTTCTCCTTACTTTAACATAAAAATCAGGGTAAGATTTTGGTAAGTACACCACTGAAGGCAATTAAATAATACTTGAAAGTTTAATATTGCTTTTTCAAAGGTCACACTTAAGAACCAATACTACTATAGAAATATTAACAGTGACATTCACAAATTAATAATACTATACCGTGCAGAGTATCAAACTTCTAACAACAAAAATGCAATACAGACTTGAAACTCCAATGGTTTGAGGTTTGCTTTCCAATCCTCCATATTGTGTTTTTCATAAAGAGAAAACAATCCTTAAACATCTTGGCAAGTCAACTGAGGTTTTTTCACAACCTTAGAACATTTTAACATTACAAGCGTTATGTCTGAAGTTTGGCCTTGTGTCAGTTTCTTCTATTTTTTGTTTGATTTTTGGACTTTCTCATCACTTGAAAGTACTAAGTTAAACAGAAAGAACTTTATCCAGTAACACCTGAGGTGACTAGGCATCCTGCAGATTGGGGCTAGCAAGACAAAGCTATGACCAGAAAGGCTGATTAAATAACAATGCAGGCCTGTTCCAATGTCTGTTGGGGCATGAGATTGTCCAGCAATTAACCAATTTTCACAAAAATCAGCAGATTAGTAAGTAAATTGTCTATGTTAACCATTATATTCCTAAAATAATTATTTGTTGTTTTAACTGATCAGTGGCCTTAAAAAATCCTTTTTATTTTGAAATAACTTCATTGTTCTACAGACACCTCAGTCTCAAAAGATACAAAACTGAACTAAATAAAACTGATTAGACCTCCCAATCCCCATCACCACTTAGAACCTTCTAGGTTAAAAAATACTGGATTCCCCTTTAACTCCCACCTCTTCTTCACTTCTTCAGATCCAAATGGTATATATTCCACTAACCTCTAGCAACTTGCTAATGTATAACAGTCAGCACATTACCAAGATGACTGATTCCCTCAAAATGTGCTTTTTCATTGTTCAATGCAGGTCTTTCCTCATGGAAGCACTTATGTGGCTGGTACTGTGCTAGGGGCTTTATTTTTAACACATTAATCCTCCCAAACAATAAAATCACTACCTACTCCCAACCTGAAGCTTTCTATAGTCCAGTTTTCTGGGTCCTTCAGAATAACTGGCTCGGCTCACCTTCATATCCCTTTACTCAGCAGCAATCAAGCAGAGATCCATTGATTCAGTTATCCAGCCACACAATTAGTACGACATTGAGCAAGTTACCTAACCTCTCTATGCCTCAATTTATCTTCTGTAAAATGGGGTTAATAAATGAGTCTATATGTGTTAAAATAGAAAGCCAGTGCCTGGCCCAGGATACACACTATGAAAGTATTTGTTAGAAAACAAATAAAAGTGACATTTATGGAACTCTGTGCTGGTTTCACAGGACTTAAGAAGAATAACTCAGCTCTTAAAACAGGCACTCAATAAGTTTAGTGAAAGAGTTAAGTGAGTAATTGAACAAACAACGTATCCTCTGCCCTTGGGGAGCTTATGCTATTAGTCAGTTCACTGTGGGGTGAACCAACTGGTCTTATTCTCCTGTCTGTGTCTTTAGGACATGCAGCACTTACACTAACTAGAATGAATGCTTTTCTTCCTCCCCAAACTACCTAATCCTATATATCCTTTAAGGCCTAATTCCAATTCTTCCTTTTTCCACAAGCTGCTCAATCACATCAGCCTATAATGAAATCTCTTCTCACTGAATAAATGTTGCTCTTAGATCCTACCCCATGGTTTCAGAACTTTAAGGTTTTTGTTTCCCGGGTTTGCAGTAGTGCCTTTCTTCAACAAAACTGTCACTTCCTGGGACCAAGTCTTCTATGGTGGCTATCTCTTGAATTTTCTAGTTTAGGGTTAGGTACCTTGCAAATTGTTCAACAAATATGTGTTGATTGATGGGTTGACTGACTGGAGGCTTAACTGAGAGCTCTTAGGAGACAAACAAGGGTTAGAATAGCCTTTCAAATTGCTGGCTGTTCAGACATTAGCCAGAAATTATGTCTGGTCTTCCAACTTGTAACAACAGCAGACATCACATTAAAGGTGTCCTGTCATTTCACACATCTCTAAGTGATTTGGTAACCAGAAATTTAATTTTTAAGTTCAAAATTATCTTAAGAGAATTGATATTTAATAAGGGATACTGCCCTGGCTAGTGTGGCTCAGTGATTCAGTGCCAGCCCACGAATCAAAGGGTCACCAGGTTTGATTCCTGGTCTAAGGCACATGCCTGGGATGCGGGCCAGGTCCCAGGGTGAGAGGCAACCACATATTGATGTTTCTCACCCTCTTTCTCCCTCCCTTCCCCTCTCTAAAAAATAAATAAATAAAATATTTTAAAAAATAAGGGGTACCCATGGAATGCTTTTTTTTTAATTTTTATTTGGTTATTTTTTTATTGTTGTTCAAGTACGGTTGTTATTTCTTTTTTAAATCACATACACACTGAGTATTTGCATGAGATAAAGGATAAAATCAATCTCCCTCCATACTGGAAAAAATGTACAAGGTTTATTATTTTCATTTTGCAAATGAAGAAATTGAGACACAGAGAGGGAAATGACTTGCCCAATGACACATAAAAAATAATTGGCAAAGCAAATACTGAAATTTAGGTCTTTTGAATCCAAGCTCATACCTCTTACCCTGATTTGAGATTTAAAACAAAACAAATCAAAAACCCTTCCTTTGACTCTGACTCCTAAGGGGCACATTGGTAATATACCAGTTTTTGCACTAAATTATAATTCTCTCATTTCTCTCTCATTTCTTCCCTACCCCTCCTCATATTCTTATCCAGTTCTTTCTCTCCCTTTCTTCCTTTCACCTATGAAAACATGGTATTAAAGAAAGAGACTTGGATTTGAAGTCAAACAGAAGTAAATGTAAGTGCCAGCTCTTCTACTTACTGTGTGACTGGGAGTCTGTTACTTAACATTTCTCAAGCCTCAGTCCCTTCATCTGTACAATGGGGACATCAATATCTATCTCAGAGAGTTGCTATAATAATTAAGTGGGAATATATGTAAAACACCTGCAAGCAGCAATATTTGCTACAGAGCAGGTCTAGTACCTCTTCTATCCCACCATGTCTAGGCCATGACCACACTTTGGGTTCAAGAGGTTGCTGAGATCCAACCAAACTACCTTGCCTCTACCCAGTGAGGCACATCCACATAAGTGGAATATCCAGATCCTTGCCTGGTCCATTTTTCAGCCCATTTTCTTGATACTCCCTGATTGAAAATTTAAATTAACACAGAGCTCCAAACTCTCAGTCAAGTCCTCCAAAGAACATGAGAGCCAAGACTGGACACTTACTCACCCCTCAGACTGCAAGATGTCATCACTCACCATCTCAGTCAGATAATACACCATCAAAAGCTGCCTACCTGCAGAAATTTTCACAGGAGCTTTTACTTACATCAAACAAAAACAAAAGGCAGTGGAAAACAGCAAGGCAACCCAACAAAGACAAGACTTTAGCATGCCATCTTCTCATGAGCAAAGATGGGGCTGCAGCCATGAGACTCTAATCTATTTCCAGAATAACTAGTTGAGCCAGATTTACTCCCAGCTCTACCTCATCTCACCTTAACCCCTCCCCCAAAAGAAAAATCAATTTCTGATGGACCGTGAAAGGCAGTATAGGAGAACCATTCAAAAGTTTCTTGTCAGAGGCTCAGGAAGAGAGACAACCATACAGCTGGGAATCTACTGAGTGGCATTAGTGTGGGGGCCAGAAGACATCACAAATGGTCTGTCCATCACTGGGCTTAACCCTTGATCCTGTCAAATTAGTCCCACCTCCCACATTCCTTGCAGATGTATTATTAAAAGACTTGAGTGGAAGTTAACAGACCATGCCACATGCCATCCCTGAGAATATTCCAGGAAACAGTCACTTCTGGAAAGATAGGAAGTAGTGTGGAGAAAAGCAATGCACTGTAAGAACTGCCTGCTGTCAGTCAACCTTCACACTTCCACAGCCTAGACCAAGCAAGGATCCTTGAGGCCTTAGCAATCCATCAATAAAGCAGAATCTTGTCCCATAGACCGTCTGAAAAGAAACAGAAGGGTACAGAGAAGTGAAATAACATGCCAAGCTTACTCAGCAAGTTGATAACAGAGTATAAGGAATGTGACAAAGGTCTTGTCCTCCACTGAAACAGGAGAGACACACAGCATGAAAAAATTTTCCCCAAATCTGGTTATCAATTTGCTGTTTTTAAAATTTATCAACCTTAATTCTGTGAGTTTCTCTCACCCCCACTGGAAGCATAGCTGGGTCAAGAGGGACTAAGCTGATATAGCAGACTAGAAGAATCCACTGTGACCAAAGAAGGGAAAAGATGGGTTTTGGATAGAGGACAGGGCAGCCAATGAATGAAGAAAGAGGTGATGGGTCATGAATGAGGCAGTCCAAAATGTAGGCTTCAAGCAACTGGTGCTGATGTTTGGGGGCTGGGAATCAAAGGCTGGACATGAAAGAAGGGTAGCTTGGATGCATGGAAAATGTGTCTCTGTTGCTACTAGTTAGTGTTCGCCCTGTGGCATAACATAGTTACAGACTCAACAGGTAAGAGTAGGAGCAGAGGTGAAGTCAAAAGGGAGGGATTAGTTACTTTGAGAAACCATCTTGATCCTTGCAACTTCAATGCCCAGCCAGGATGGCTATGTGCCTAAGTAAGCATGCCAGTGTAATGTGAGGAAGAACGGATCATCCCTTGCAAAACTAATGTCTAAGATGATCTTTACACTTGGCCTATTTACACTGGATGGGGCAAAGGGGTTCAAGGACACAAACCTCTACCCCATCCCTCTACTTCAGGGGTGTCAAATTCATTTTCACCAGGAGCCACATCAGCCTCACGGTTGCCTTCAAAGGGTCGAATGTAATTTTAGGACTGTATTAATGTAACTATTCCTTAATAGTTAAGCAAGAGCTCGGTGCTGCTGCCAGGTAGAAATAAGGTGCTGGGCCAGATAAAACCAGGTGGAGGGCCGAGTTCAGCCTGTGGGCCTTACGTTTGCCACCTATGCTCTACTCCAACACACTCTTTACCTAGGTAAAATAATATCTTAACTTATTCATTAATGATTTAATTGAAATCTGTCTGAAGGGGGTTCTTTAGGGGAGTATAAAGAATAAAATACTGATTCCAAAGAAGCTGACAGTGATCTAGGTACCAAAATAAGCACTATAAAAGGGTAGATTGCAGATAACAAGATAACTCAGGTAAACTTGGAGTTCAGTTGCAGAAAGAAATTTAACCATGCATACACTGTCTGCACACATACTCAAGGATATGAGCGTGTTTGGTCCATGCTCATATAGTAGTAGAAACTCTAAGCCCACCCAGATCTGTATAACAGAGATATTGAAAACATTTGTTGTCCCTAACTTATGAATTGCTTTCCAAGAATACCATTTGTAAATAAGCAGCTTGGAGCTTTAAATAGTTTCCTGTAGACAGAATATGGTGAATGGTGGTTAGATTCTGTAATTTCATCAGCTCTACACTATGGATTAAATAGGCCTTTTCAAAACTGTTCTGAACCTAACTATTACCAATAACACTGTGTCAATGGAACATATGTCCTGGATACTGTCTTTTCTCCAGGCCTCTCATCCTTCAGTAATAATGACAATTAAGTTCCACTCTAATACACTCCCTGATCAGGGTTTTAGTAGCAAGAAAAGGCATTTATTTGCCCAAATCTGGTAACAAACTGGTGGATACGAACACATAGAGAAAGGAGGCCGTGGGTGCAAGAACTCCAGGAGTGACTCTTGTAAGTATTCCAGGTACAGAAAGAAGACCTCAGAACCCAGGGATGGCAGCATCAGCTGGAGATTTTGCAGTCAGTGCCATTGGCAATGTTCAGGGAGATAAATATCTGAAGGAATTAGGGACAGGAACTGCTGTGTCTAAATTCCTACATAGGGGCTCTGTAAGTTGGAGGCTGATTGTATGTCACATGTGGTCAACATCTTCAATTTTAGAGACATCTATTTTTCTCAAAGGGGAAAAATTAAGTTTAGAGAGGTTACTCCTAAAAATTCCAAGCCAGCAGTTGGGAAAAAATAAAATAAATTAAATCTGATGTTTTAGAGTCTGACTTTGACATTATTCATTAAATGCTACTTCCTTCTTCTATTATACAAATTCCTTCTCTGTATGTCTTTGTATAAACATATGTGCTCCTTGAAGTCAGGGCTTACATCCTCTCTCTTATCTTCCTTAGAAAACTTTTCCCAAGGCTAGCCTGGGCTAGGAACAGGTCTAGGGGTAATTCGAATTCAATAGTAAGAGGTGAAATGTGTCCCTCCTAAATTTATTATGTGGCTGTTCCATATGCCTATGCAGAGTCCTTGTGCAGGTATATCTTAGCAACAGCACAGATACCTCTACTAAGAGGCTTTGCTTGACACAGGATCTTCATATGGCATAGACTCCAGAAAAAGCCAAAGTGCTCTTCAGCTGTATTTTTTTAAATAATGATCCTACTCAACTTTGGTCAGACTCTTCTCCAATACTGTATTCAGCTGTAGGCTCCATAACTCAAGAGGAATATGGACAGGCTGGAGTGTATCCAGAATGGGAGGAGAAAACTGGAGAGGAGGCTAGATCTCGACAGCTGAAAGAGCCACAACACTTTAGTCTAGAAAAGTGAAACAACGGGACACAGTTTTTGTCTTTAGACCTCCCAAAGGCTGTCCTATGACAGAGAAATCACCCCTAACTGTACGGTCCTAGAAAGTAGATCTAGGACCCACAGATGGCAGGTGCAGGGAGAATGACTGCAGAATTATTCCTATTAAAGAAAAAGCTGTCTATAGTCAAACATTCCAACAGTGATTTTTTTTTCATTTTTTATTTTTGTTTTAATATATTTTATTGATTATGTTATTACAGTTGTCCCATTTCCCCCCCTTTATTCCCTTCCGACCTGCACCCCCCATTCCCCACCCTTTAGTTTTTGTCCATGGGTCATACACGTAAGTCCTTTGGCTTCTACATTTACTATACTATTCTTAACCTCCCCCTGTCTGTTTTGTACCTACTGCTTATGCTACTTATTCTCTGTATTTTTCCTCCTCTCTCCCCCTCCCACTCCCCTGTTGATATCCCTCTGTGCCTTATATAAATCCCTTTAACATTTCATATAATAAAGGCTGGGTGATAATGAACTCCTTGAACTTGACCTTGTCTGGGAAGCACCTTATCTGCCCTTCCATTCTAAATGAAATGTTTGTTAGATAGAGTATTCTTGGATGTAGGTCCTTGCCTTTCATGACTTGGTATACTTCTTTCCAGCTCCTTCTTGCCTGAAAGGTCTCTTTTGAGAAATCAGTTGACAGTCTTGTGGGAATTCCTTTGTAGGTGATTGTCTCCTTTTCTCTTGCTGCTTCTAAGATTCTCTCCTTATTTTTAATCTTGGGTAATGTCATTATGATGTGCCTTGGTGTGTTCCTCTTTGAGTCCAACTTCTTTGGGACTCTCTGAGCTTCCTGGACTTCCTGGAAGTCTATTTCCTTTGCCAGATTGGGGAAGTTCTCTTTCATTATTTGTTCAAATAAGTTTTCAATCCCTTGGTCTTCTTCTTCTCCTTCTGGCACCCCTATGACTTGGATGTTGGGACATTTAAAGATGTTCTGGAGGTTCCTAAGCCTCTCCTCATGTTTTTGAATTCTTGTTTATTCATTCTGTTCTGGCTGAATGTTTTTTTTTCTTCCTTTTGGTCCACACCATCAATTTGAGTCCCAGTTTCTTTCCCATCGCTATTGGTTCCCTGTACATTTCCCCTTATTTCTCTTAGCATATTCTTCATTTTTTCATCTAGTTTGCAAAACCAAATTCAACCAGTCCTGTGAGCATCCTGATTACCAGTGTTTTGAACACTGCATCTGATAGGTTGGCTATCTCTTCGTGGCTTAGTTGTATTTTTTCTGGTGTTTTGATCTGCTCTTTCATTTGGGCCATTTTTTTTTTCTTGGCTCGCCTGTTACTTTAAGGGATGGAGCCTTAGGTGTTTGCCAGGGCGGGGTAACCCACGTGGTTGTGTTGTGACTTTGCCTGTGGGGGTGGGGCCTGAGAGGGAACAATGATGCTTGCTCTGCTCTCTGCCCTATCTCAGTCCCTTCCCCCACCACCCACAAGCAAATTGGGCCCCTCTGTACTGGTTCCTGAGTGGGTGGGCTTGTGCAGTTCTAAGTCCCTGTGGGTCTCTCCAGTGAACTCTCCCGTGAGGCTGGGAGTTCCTCCCGCTGCTGCCTCAACCACCACAGGCATTTTCAATTGGTGGTTTGAGGCTTTATTTCCCCTCAATGGTGGGTTGCGCAGTCTGCTCCGCTCCCCAGCTTTTTCTCCCACTTTATCTGCGCGAGTATGAGGGATCACCAGGTCCACTAGTCTTGGCCCCGCTGGGTCTGGGTCAGCCAGCCATGGGCTTCACTGAGTGTGCCAGCCTCAGGTTTCTCTGGGCAGCTGCAGCGTTGCCCTTACCGCTCCACAAACCACTGTCTCACCATGCGCTTTCTGCCTGGCTCTACCCTGCTTACCAGTCTGGATGAATGTGTCTTCTTTAACTTCTTGGTTGTGGGACTTCTATACAGTTCAATTTTCTGTCAGTTCTGGTTGTCTTTTGTTTTTAAATTGTTGTTTTTCCTCTTTTGGTTGTGCAAGGGGGCACAGTGTGTCTACCTATACCTCCATCTTGGCCAGAAGTCCCCAACAGTAAAATTGACTAGCTAATAAGGTTGTGAGCTCCCCCATGACCAGAAGAGAATAATCTCAGGGCTACTTACATAGGAGGTTTATAGGTTGGTTAAGACTAAGATGAGCTGACTTTCAAAAGGCCCTCCTCACTCTGAGAATCTGTGATTCTAGGTCTCCTCCAAGAACAGCATTAGATTAACAGCCCTGAGTTGAGTCTGATTTTGGTGGGGGTGGGTAGGTATGTGTGTGTGTGAGTATGTGTGCACATATGTGCGCACATAGGTGGGTAGTGAGAGCAGTCTTTCACTTAATCTCTGCTGTTCTTCATTAACTTTTCTCTGATGGGTCAGCATCTTTCCCCCACCTCATCTGCCCAGTTCTGAAGAAGCCTAACCATTAAAACTGTGATGTTCCCTCCAGAAAATCACTCTATGAACCCCAATCTCAAATGTCTTTTAAAAAATTCTGGGAGGGAGTTGGAAAAAGCAAGGGGATAGACCATTTTAACTTTTTTAAGGGACAACGCTCAGCTGGAGTTGAATTATTTTCTTTGTCTGAGGCTTTGATGATGGAAAACCCTCTAACAGGCTTTCCTTTTTTCACTTCAGGAAAAATATGTGTGAATCTCAATAGGGTACTAGGTGTATTATGACAGCCTAGCATGCCCAAAAGTAGTGTGTACTTGAAGCTCAACCAGAGGTTACCAGAAATAACACCTGCCCTTCTTATTCTACCTCCCTCCAACCTTCTTTGTATGTCTCTGAATGAATTCCTACTTGTGTCCCAAATGCCTTCTACATTCTGGGAAAGGATAGCAGTTGGGGATTTAAAGCAGTAGACATCTTTGTTGATTCAAGAGGCAGAGAGGAGGAGAGAATTCATATAAATAACCATGCTGGACTAAGCTCCCAAGAAGTATACCCCATGAAGGTTCCATTGTGAATGCCAAACCCTGGTCTGGGGGTAGGCCCAGCCTAAAACACAGCTAAAACTGGTTTTCAGGAACTATCATTTCTCATATAACATGACTTCTGCACCCAACAAGAACTCAAACTTGCAGCCAAATTTACTACCAACCACAAGAGAGCCTTAATCTGAATTTACCCACGTCCTCTTAAAATATCAACTGCCTATTTGTGTGTTTTTTCTAGAAATATGCTCACAGTTGGGGTGGGGAGGGACTAAAAACAACTTAAAGATCATGCCCTGCCATTTCCCCCGGCAAACAGTATTAGTTTGCCCTATTCATTCTCACATCATCTTTGATGCAAATAGAAACTTGGGTCTAGAAAGGATGAAATAATATAGAGACATTAATGCACATTAAGGGTAGAAGGTGAAGCTTCTTTCTCCTCTAGGATACTTGCTCATCCTACCCAATTTTGTTCCAGGGCATTAACTCATCCCCACTTCTTTCACTGTGCCAGAAAAAAAAATGGACCAGGAAAAGGGCAACTACGTAGAGTAAGCCTGTCTTCTACCCTGTATTATCCCCACACACCCTATTTTCCTCCTTCTTTTCCTATATCCCCACACTGATCTCCACCCTTTTTTTCTCCATCCTTAGCCTGAGCACATTTCCAATAACAAAATGAGTATAGGAACCTTATGCTATAGCTCAGTGCTCGCTCTCTCTCTCTCTCTCTCTCTCTCACACACACACACACACACACACACACACAGAATAGTATACAATTTGAATCTCCGAGGCCTCTAAGAGGTCCCTATTGATGCAGAATCATTAGTGCCAGAACCTTGGAAAGGTCACCTATCCCCAAAGAGGCTCTTTTCCAGTGCAGGGAGTCAGCTTCACAGATGGATGTATACAATGTGAAAGGGAACTCCTAGATAGCAAAAGAGGCAAATATGATTAGAAGACAACCCCCACTTCATCCAGATGGGCTCCATGAGTCAGTGAGGTAGTATAAGACACAAACTGGTAATATATCCTAAGAATCATGAAACACCACATCAAAAGAATTTATGCACCCCTTTGTTCATAGCAGTGCTATTTACAATAGCCAAGTGCTGGAAACAGCCTGAGTGCCCATGAGTAGATGAGTATATAAAAAAACTGTGGTACATTTATACAATGGAATACTATGCAGCAGAAAAAAGTAATTCCTGCCTTTTGTGACTGTATAGATGGAAATGGACACTATTATCCTAAGTGAAATGAATCAGTTGGTGAAAGACAACAATTGTATGATCTCACTTATAAGAGGAATCTAATGAACAAAATAAACTATCAAGCAAAATAGAACCAGAGGCATAGAATCATGGAACAGACTGATGGCTATAAGAGGGGAGAGGGGTACTAGATGAAAGAAGATGAAGGGACTAGTTAAAGAATATATATGAAGTACCCATGGGCATGAGCAACGGTGTGGGGATTGACTGTAGGAGTGAGGGGGTAGGCTGGGAAGAGGGGGAGCAAAAAGGGGAAAATGGACATCTATAATAGCATAAACATTAAAACATCAAATGAAAAAAGACACTAACAAAAGGAATTAATAACACCAAGGTCATGGACCCAGTTCCCTTGTGGGTCATATTTCAATGGGAAACTTATAAACCACTTCTAACATTTGCTGAGTGGATAAAACAACTATGAGACATTTACACAATGGAATACTACACTGCCACAAAAAAGAAATTTTTACCCACTGTATAGATGGACTTGGAGAATATTATGCTAAGTGAAATAAGCCAGTCAGAGAAAGACAAATACCATGTGATTTCGCTCATATGTGGAATCTAATGAACAAACTGAACTAACAAGCAAAATCAAGACAGATTTATAGATGGAGAGCATGATGACAGCTAAGAGGGGAAAGGTTAGGAGGTTGAGGTATTGAGCAAAAAGGAAAAAGGACTCATGGACATGGATGACAGTGTGGTGATTGTAGGGGATGAGGGGGTATAAGAGGCCTAAATAGTAATGGAAAAAATAAAATTAAAATTAAAAAATAAAACAAAAGGAGACACACCAAAAAAAATCTCTAACACTTGAGATAATAAAAAAAAGCTTTTTTTAAACATTTCCTCTTTTTCCACCTGATTGTCATGAAAATACTGTATGAGTCTCCATAACTTTGGGCAACTGAATGCCCCGCATTCAGGGAAATCACAAAAGCTGGTAGGAATTGATGATTTCTCCAACCTGATCATTTTCTAGTCCAAAGGTTCTCCCTTGACAAATGAGGCCTGTCAAAAAAAAGTCCAGCCATTGTTAATATAATAAGAATGGTTTGTGCGACATCGATGTAACCTGGCAGCCAAAGAGAGTGGACTGGAATGCGCATGCATGAACAGTGACAACTTCACTGTACTAGTCAGTGGGAGCAGTAGACAACATTGAGGAGCATGTGTACTGTGTGGCCATCGCATTCAAAATGACTGAGTTGAGTAGGGCAACGGAATCTGCATCAAATTTTGCATTAAGCTTTAACATTCCTCTATGGAAACTATTTAGATAATTCAGAAGGCTGCAGCTATGGGCAACTGGTGATTGGCAGCTTCATCATGATAGTGTGCCCGCTCATGCTTTATGTCTCATGCAGAGTGTTTTGGCAAAACATCAAATCACCCAGGTGACTGAGCCCCCCTTACAGCCCAGATTTAGTGCCCTGTGTCTTCTGGCTTTTCCTAAAACTAAAATCACCTTTGAAAGGGAAGAGATTTCGATGGTCAATGAGATTCAGGAAAATATGATGGGGTAGCTGATGGAAATTGGGAGAACTGTGTGAGGTCCCAAGGTGCCTACTTTGAAGGGGACCGAGGCATCATTTTCCTATGTACAATGTTTCTTGTATCTTGTATCTTCTTCAATAAATGTCTCTATTTTTCATATTACCTGCCTTTTTTCCCTCTGGACAGACTTTGCATGAGGTAGATTTTCATACTGCATACACTCTTTCTCCATTAATCACCTTTTCTCAAAAATTTCCACTCCCAGGATGCCTCCATCTTTTCCACAAGCTATCTCCAAGCATGTATACCATACCACCCAGACCCAAATCACTTTTGGGTTTTTTTTCCCCATGACACTGAAGGAGGTTCTCCATTTCCAGCCATGGTTCTTGTACCTTACCTCCATCTCTACCTGACCTGAGATCATCACAAGTGATTTGGAATCATCTGAATAGTCTTCTCCTATTCCCTGAGACCAGGCTCCATCACAAAGTGTCTGCAACCCAGTCCTCACCTACTGTAGAACGATAGGCTAGCATAGAACAGGTCACTGGGGTGGGAGGCTGCCAAGACTGGATACATACCTAAATTATATTGCCCCATGCCCCTTCACAAACTGCAGAACTACCAGAAGAATCAAGAAACTTCCCAAGAAGTAGAAAATATGATAGACTTGTAGCGTACCACTGACTCATTATATGATAGACTTAGGCAAGCCACTCGGTGCATCACAACCTCACTTTTTCCATCAGTTTCTTCACAACCTTCCCTGACTTCCTCACAGGGTGACTGTAAGAGGCTAATGAAATAAAAGATGTGGAAACACATTATGAACAGTAACCTTGTGTCCAAATGGATCAAAGCATCATCATCCTCAGTCTACAACTCTTCTGAGGCGAAAAGGGCCAGAGCTAGCATAAAGGATTGGCTACTAGATCATCAGAGTCTTAGCCTAAGGAGAGCAAGTGAGGTATGCAGAATCCCAGAGGTAGTGAATAGCAGAACAAGGATTAGAACCCAAGTTTTTTGATCTACCAGTGTGATTCTCTTTCTACACCCTTCTATCCCATCTCCACCAGTGTGTGCAGACTGAGGCTATTTTCCAGAAGAAATCTGTATTGTTTTGAAGCTTAAGGGGAAGCAAAACTAACTTAGAAAAATGAAAAGGGGGATTAATGAAATGTGCCTTGGCAAGAAGAAAAAAAAACCCACAGGCGATCACTACATTTAAAAGATACTATGGCCCCTTTATATAATGTTGGGGCTAACCAGGTTATAATAGCTGGATTTCACTGTAAGGAGCCAGAATATTTGGGAGGGATGGGAGAAATGAGTTTACCCTCTGAATCTCCAAATGTGAGTAATAATGAGCCTTCATATAATAGGGGTCAACTGTTCATTCAGCAGAAAGGGAATCATTAAAAGCACTCTGCTCTCAACACACGAGTCACTTCCTCAGCAGGTTGGCTAAGGAAACCCTCATCTACCCTCAAATAATCCCCCAGCCAGACCACAAATTGCTGGCTGCCCCATACTTAGTAATACCCCCTGCCATGCTAGTGCTGGCACACAAAACAATCCAGCACCACAGCAGCAAGCACTCTCTGGGGTGCTTCTCAGGATGGGTCAGCCCTGGGCAAAGGGCAAAAATGACCTCTCCAAGGTAGGTTGTTTAGGCAGACTGTGGAAATTCTGTGAGTGGTGTAAGCAGAGAAAGAGAGGAACTGCCAGACCATGGAGGGCTACCTAGCCAGTTGTGACCTTGATGGAAAAGGGAGAGGGGGTGGAAGAGTTTGATTAGAAGAATTTCCTGAAGGCCAGGATTCCCTTCTCCAAACGAGGTGAGAGTTTTTGTTTAAAGAAAAGCTTATTACCCCCTCCAGAGAATACTGGAGGGGGAGTGCCTTAGGAAGAGGTGTGACCATGGGTTACAAAGGCATCTCAGTCTGGTTAGAAATTAGAAATACATGACTAGTATAGGGGAAGGGAGTGTTGGATGAGGATTTGAGCTGGTTATGGGTGTTGAGGGAGGCTAAATATCTCAGGTTTCCCTGACAGCTCCTCAAAATTTGCCTCAGCATACCTCAGACTGCTCAAGCTGATTGGTATACTCTATGGCAACATCCCAGGGTTGCTAAGAGTGTGGGCTTCAAGGCCTGAAGGATCCCTACACTACAAGTTAACCAGCAGCTCCAATGCAATGCAAAAGTAGTACAGGTTAAGGGGGCATTCGCGCTCCTGCTGAGATGTGACCTATGTTAAAAAGCAAAAAAAGAAGTGACATTTGTTCCCTGCTGAGAAGCCACATCTTTCTATCCCCAGCCCAAACCCATACCTACAACCTTAACTGCAATCTCAGGGGTTTGGAAAGGCTTTTCAGATTTGAGCATTTAAGAGAAACAAAAACAAAAACAAAAAAAAAATGGGATACATGAAGTTCGTTTACTTGGCAATCTGGCTCCCCAAGGTGAGTTGTCCTACAAATCTCTCCTCCCAGTAACAGCTCCAGCGCCCCCCCCCACCCTCACCCCTACGAGGAATGGCTCGCTTTGGAGGTTCTGGAGCACTTGGGAAAGCTCTTTTCCCTGGTCCTCAGCTGCAGCTTGGCTTCCAGCAGATCACAGCCTCCTAAAACAAACAAACCCTGGCGGCGGCGGCGGCGGCGGCGGCGGCGGCGGCAGCAGCAGCTCCAGCACAGCTGCGCTCCATGGCGCAAAAGTTTCCTGCACACTTCTCAACGTGCAGGAAATCTCGCCGGCGCTGGGACAAGACTCAGGAGGGAGGGAAAGGCCGAACTTAAGCGGCGCGAGAAACGCCCCGCCAGCTGAATGGATGTGCGCGCGTCCGGCCGTGGGAAGTGAGGCTGACGAAAGCCACCAATGCCTCATCTCCGTTCCCACAACAGACCCTCTCCCTGCAACCTGCCCCGACAGGATGGCCCGCCAGTCGACCAAGGGCCACCGCTGCTGAGAAAGCTGCCAAGCCGCCTTGCCTGTCCCTTCAGCCCTTCACTGTCCCGCAGGGGCAAGGGAACTTCTAAGGAGAAACCCCCACCAGCCACCACTTCCTCCAGTCAAACTGAGGGGTGCAGTCGCCCCGACGTGGGGGAGCAAAAGCTGCCCCAGCGCCCCCTGAGAGTGTCTGCGCGCAGGGCTCTAACCCGAGGCCAGGCGTGCTCTCATTTGTGCTCCCACCACCCTTAAGGGGTGTCTGTGCCTGGGCTGGTGGGACGAGCCCTCCTTGCTGCTAATGCGCCACAGGGGGTTTTCAACCCTCAGCCCAAGCCTAGTTTCAAAGTTGGTCTGAGGGCCCCATCCCACAACAGTCTGTACACCCGTTAGCCCATTCAAAGTTGGGCATCGCTGGGACGGAGCCGCCAATTCTTACCTTCGACACCGTGAGCGGTTCACAGTGTTCCAGACCCCCCTTAAGGGTGAAGCCCCAGGGCGCCCCCCCTTGCAGCTGCACAGGGACGTACTGGAAAGACCCAGGCTGGTTCTCCATCCTCCACTCGGCTCAGGCGCCGCGGGGCTCCTTTCCCGCGGAGGCTATGTTGCCTCCGCCCCCAGCAGCTCCGCCACCATCGCCCTCCAGCGCTACGCCACCCCGCGCCACCCTGCTCCGCCTACTCTCCCGGCTGGAGACGCTCGGCCGCGAGCGAGCGCAAGGAGGAAATGACACGGAGCTGGAGAAAGGGGGAGAAAGGGGGAAAGGAGAAGGGGGGAAAAAAGAAAAGAAAAGAAAGAAGGAGAGGCGGAGGGATAGCGTGTAATGGACAAGAAAACGGAGCAATAAGAAGGGGCAGTTACTGGGACCTCGCCTATAGGATCGCTGGGGAGTGGGAGCAAGGCGAGGCTTCACATCAATTGTTACATTGTTTCTTTCAAGCTGGCCCCCACTTTGGTCCTCCTCCTTACTGCCGGGTTCCCCGCCCCTCCAGCCAGCGGAGGCGAGGGGAGGTGAAAGTCGTTAGTGTGGATTGCCCTCGTGGCTGAGTGGGCTGAAACGCTGGTTTCCCGATTAGCGCGTTCTTGTTTCTCTGCCTTTTTCTTTTAAAGGTCCCGAGAACCATGTCCTAGGAGGGTTATAAGGCTGCTAATTTGTGGATCTTGCCTAGAGGGATGGAAATTAAAGCAAGCAGGCCAGCGAACACAGTGGGACTGTGTGTGTATGTTGCTCTGTGCGTATGCGCTAGGTGTGTGGGGTCATTGTGAAACATTGCCCCGGAGCACAGTTTAAATAAAGAACCACTTTGAGGATGCCCCCTGCCCAGGCTCAGCCGCACCCGGGCTCAGCTCTGGCGTCTATGGGTAGCAGTGTGTATGTTCCAGTCATCTGGAGTTCCTGGCACGGCCTTGCACTTGCCCCACTGAGATGACCAAGCCAGGAATCAGCAAACTTTATGACTGGCAGTATTGTTTCCACTCCTAAACAAACCTACAGGAAAGAGCATCCATTGATAAGCTGGCCAATTAACAATGTTGTGCCTTTTGAAAGAATCAGCTTTTGGGCAGAGCCCAGAACATCTCTGCTCATCTGTTTATGCTTGAGGCTGTAGTTTCTGAGCTGGGCTTTTAGAAAAGGACAACCTC
>PVJI01026137.1:0-19408 GCA_004026765.1 Micronycteris hirsuta
TTTCATTTGGGGGTTGTTTCTTTGTCTTCCCATTGTTTGTGAGACTCTTCTTGCTAGCCTCTGTTTCTTAAATTAATCTGTCGAGTTCTCTGGAGTATCAAAGTTAATTTTGTTTCACTGTCTCTATTTTTTGGACTGACCCCTGTCTGGGGCTGACTCTGTTCCTCTCACAGCTCCAGGTTTTAATGTCTCACCTGTACTGTTTGTACCGTGTAGATTTTCTTCAGATTTGATGCACACTCAGCTGCAGTGGCTCCAGGGAGGGATCTGAGGCCACCACTCTGATGCGCAGCTTCCGCGGCGGCATCCGTAGCCCAGCCTGTCCAGGGTGGCGGCCCTGTTTTTTTTTTTTTTTTTAAAGAATTTATTTATTTACTTTTAGAGAGGAGAAGGCGAGGAGAAAGAGAGAGAAACATCAATGTGTGGTTGCCTCTCACGTGGCCCCCACTGGGGACCTGGCCTGCAACCCAGGCATGTGCCCTGACTGGGAATCGAATCTGTGACCCTTTGGTTCTCAGCCCGCGCTCAATCCACTGAGCTATGCCAGCCAGGCCATAGTTGTTTTATCTACTCATCTAGTGATGGACACTTGGGCAGACTTATAGATAGAGAGCAGGCTGACAGCTAGTGGGGGAGGGGAGGTTAGGGGTGGAGGGACTGAGCAAAAAGGAAAAAGGACTCATGGACATGAACAACAGTGTGGTGATTGCTGTGGGGAGGGAAGTATAAGGGGACTAAATGGTAATGGAAAAATTACAATAAAATTTTTTTAAAAAGAAAGTAATCTGAGATATATATGGAGAGTATCTAGTTCTTCTCTTTGACCAAGGGATAGTGCCCATGCTGTAAAAGCAAATAGTGGAAATGTCCTGAGGCAAGACTAAACTTCCCCACACTGGAACATTATTTTCTTTGGATGCTGCTAGTGGCTAACACTAGAGAGTGCTCTGGGCGCAGATAAATGCAGAAACGTAATAACCGAACAAACAGTTTTTTTGCAGAGATTTTCAGAGCCTTTAGTGTTACTGTGGATCACTATTCTCTAAGAGGAGAATATAATGGATAGGGTTCCCTATAACTGTACCAAGGGACACTGTTTCTAAAGCTCAGGAATGTATTTCATGAAACACACTTTGGAAAGCGGGAGGCTCTGGCAGATGAGATTTGATTGATATGGAATTTGAACTTATTTGGACGGGCAGGAAAACCACTGGGGAGCCTGTCTGCTCATGTTTACAATAAATGGTGAAATTTTAATCTTTGGATCTTCTTCCTAAAATATTGTGCTTGATTCACATAAATATATGTTGGTTGAAGAATTAATGCGATCAATATTTTCCATCTGCTTTTCCAATAAGTTTAAGTTATTGCACTCATTATTCAATCTTTTGACTCTCCTGGAGCCTTTTGAGAAAATGCTCAAGTTCTCAAATGTCGCTATTAGCAGCCACTTTTGTTATATGTGTGTATCTGCATGGCAGCCTCTGGCTTCTCCCTTCACTATTTTAGTTAATCCAGGTAAAAAAAAAAAACAACGATAAAATATTATTTCCTCCCTATAGGTTTGCTTTTGCCACTTTCTATTTCTAAAACATCATTATTAGTTCAACTCCATGACATTCTCTGTGGGGTTTCCCCTACTGTAGTAGTTATTCCTACATACTTTATTATTCCTACTGTGTGAACTGATACATGGTTCATGCCCTTTATCAAATAATGCCCTTCAGGTAATGGGGCATATATCTTAAACACTGAACAATCATCATTTATAAAATTATCGTCAAAATGTACAATTTATTCTTAATATTTTTGATTAGTCAGACGTTTGTTATAAATGATTATCTATCCATCTCCCTCCTTCCCTCCCTTCCTCTCATTTTCTCCTTCCTTCTCTATCCCTTCATTTTACTATTTGGCAGACTTTGTAGAAAACCACTTATGGAAAATGCTGTCTATGAAAATATGGGTGAAATGCATCTTGCATGCATATGCTAACAGGGGTTATCATTTCTGTTATCTCTAGAAATCTACCCTAGTAAGCTCCTTTTCCTTTTATAAAAGTACTTTACTTACAGTCTAGTCTGCCTTCCTTTCTCATATAAATATACCACATATTTCCTTCACATACTTGAAGAGCCACCTTTTTTGTGATGCTTTCCTGAAATATTTCCTGCAAATTAATTACCCTCATACACTTAAAGCATAAAAACAATCTAAATGAACAGCAAAGCAGAAAAGAAAAAGACACATGTTAATTTAAAATTTAAAATACTAAATACATCAACGGCTATTATGAAGAAAAAAGTATTGACAGCTGGTATTCAAATACATATTTTTTTATTAAAATAGCAACAAAACAGTTTATATTTATCCTTCTAAAAAAGTATAATAATAGTCTCCCTGCCTAACATGAAATTTTAATCCTTTTAGATGATTAAATTATAAAGAGCTAATTTCTGGAGGAATATATATTTGAGAGAGAGAGAGAGAGAGAGAGAGAGAGAGAGAGATCAATTGGTTGCCTCCTGTATGCACCCTAACTGGGGACTGAACACACAACCTAGGTATGTGCCCTGACCGGGGATTGAACCCACAACCTCTCGATGTATGGGACGATGCTTCAACCAACTGAGCCACCTGGCCAGGGCTGGAGGATTTTTACAGCAGATATCAACTATTTTCTCCCCATCTTCTTGTCCCATTAGGTATTTCTCTTTGCTACCTGAACCCTAATTTCTTTAGATACTGGCATGCCCCTTGAGCTCAGGGGACATGACTCAGGGAATGATGACAATATGTCTAAACCAGTCTTGATAAGTTCCTTTTCCTTGGCCTGCAAATTGCTCTGGAAGTAGACACATGGCCCAGTTTTGACAAATGAAATGTAAACAGAGCCTGTTGGATAGGGTAGCCACTCACCCTTTCTTTTTTCCTGATCCTGTTTCTGGCTCACTGTTTGATTGCCTGTGGCTACTGTCTTTCACCCTCTGTCTTCACTCTCCAGCTTCGTTCATGCAATACTATGAACTTAGAAGAGAGCTTTCCTGGAGGTCTGGGAATGAGACAGAGAGCTTACAGCATCAAAAAGGACAAAATTACTACTTACCTTTAAATGCTGAGCACTATTATTCTTAGACTTTCATGGTCCATCTTCATTATAGAAAATTTCTCACTTGTTTCCAGTAAGGTCTCTCCATTATCTCCAGACAGTTCAGCATTGCTCTACTCTCAGGTGAATGCCAAGTACTTATTTTCCCTCTTTATAATTTTGTTTGCTTTATTATACAGGGAAATCCAGCGCATTCTCTTAATGTTTCTCATAAAGGCTCTGATTATCCAATGAACCTTTCCTTTTTCAAACGATTTTAGAATACATTCTTAAAGAAAAAGCCTAAGAAATCTATGATGAAAATACTTCCCTTCCCTGGATAGCTGAAGCTAGGCCATCTTTTTTTTTTAAAGTTATCTTTTATTATTTTTTTCCTCTTTCAGTTACGAAATTATACCTCCACTAAAAACCTTTCTCAACATTCTGCCCGCTCTGTGGACGTTTTCTCATCATATTTGCAGATGGAACAGGAATACTGACCTGGGGACCACTTTTCAGGCTTCAGTTTGGCTACCTGGGGATGGATGTGTTCTGGAGCTGATGAGTCTGCTCTTCCCCTTTGCTTTCTCAGAACCTTTAATAATGCTTACGCATGGTCTGGGCAGGATCCGCTCCTGAGACAGGAGAGACCATCAGTGCTGACACCAGGCACAGAGTTACCAAAGTCTCGTGTTACTTGTGGGACACACTGCCCTTAGTTATTTGATTATGATTATTTAAAGATGACTTGTTTTTCTGAAAACAAATCATTTCTCTGTTCTAATAGGCTCCCTTGATCCTTAATATTAGCTGACATGTTCCCCCAAACTTACATAGAGCTTTTAGCATTTGATTGATGGATCAGTGAATGATAGATGAATATACAGAATTAATTTTTTTGTTTGTCTGCTTAACAAATGTCTGAAAACTTTTGCTTTCAGGTGAAGTCTTATTTTATTTCAGGCTAAATCAATTAAAGCCTACATCAAATTCTCAGCTAACAGCATATAGGCAAGTGATACTTGTCCCAAAGTTGCTTTGAGAAGTTATCTGTTCTGATTGAGTGAGGATATCAAGAAAAACCAGGCTAAGCATAAGTGAGTTGTAATTTAGTTAGTAATAAAAAAGTTAGGGGTAATGGAATTCTATTCAACAGCAGAAGAGAATCGTTGGCAAGCAGTCGAGACATGGACTGACTTTGTAATCTCTGATGAAGGAGAAAGAAAAGGTGCATCCTGTGAAAGTTCCACTTGTTTCTAGTAGTTATGATTCTGCATTTGTATTCTAGGCTATATTTATTTTCATGCCATTGGTTAAGGTAAGAAATATGTCCTGAATATTTCTAGAATATTTATGTAATACATTTGGTAATTTCTAATTATGGTTTTAAAAATTAATAACTGATAACATTCTTGTATTCCAATAGTTACTAGCATTTGTAGAGAAAGGTGTTTATTATCATGTTTTTAAGGTCAAGAATTTTCTCTGCAGTAGTAGAGACCCTCCAAGAACCCTGCTTTTATATGATTTTCTCATGGAATGAGACACCTATAGGTCACAGGTAATCCCTTTACTTTTTAAACTGGTAAAAACTTACAGTATGAACTCCATATTCTATCATGAAGCTCAAAATAATTAAAATTTAAATACTTTTCTTCATCAATAATTAATCTAATATCAGAAAAATGACTTTATTAATAGAAAAATTAACTAAACTTGATCATCCCTTTGTTAGCAATAGGGTTCCAACTAATTAAATTTTCACATAATTATTTTTTCAATCTGATGCCATTTCTTGTAAAGTACATTTTTTCCTTCATTTTCCTTATTAGCATCACATACCCTTTCACCTTAAATTGTGAGATTTAATGAAATACTAATGAGACTTTCAGATTCAAAAGAATGTTTAACATTGTTATTTTCCAAGGCATTTAGAATAAGGAGCTATAATTGCATATCATTTTTTTTTTCTTTTGCCCACCTGACTGTTTTTCTTAAAAGACATGTTTTTATTTCCAAATAAGTGAACCAACTGCAATGTTAATACTTACGGTGTTTTCTTGGATAAAGGTCAAGGGTAAAAATGACTAAGCCATAAAGGGAGATACTTTCATATGTTCAAATGTTGGTATCATCAAAAATACATTTTTTACTAGACTTTCAATGCAGCTCAGGTCTGTTCCGTCCACGTTGATGACCCCATGCAAAATTAGTGCAAGTATTCTCATTAATTATGTAGGCCTTATGTAAGAGCCAAGTTAAGCATGGAAGTAATATTTTTAATACATTTTCACTGTATGTCCTTTGATCACTTTTAATTATATTTCAGCAGATTTATCACATTATTGTTTATAGAGAGACAGAAAGATAGCTCAGAATTTTCTCTAGCATGGTTGATTGAAATTGTTTTTACTGTTGTTACTTTGCAAAGGTATACTTCATCTTTACAACTCATCACTGATAATGCTATACAATTCTTCAGTCCTCTTAACATTATCTTATTGTTCTGGATATTCTTACTAGGCCTCATCTCTTCCTCCTCAGATCCATTAAATTTTCGATTCTTTTCAACTTCGCTGAATTTTGTCATTTGAAGTTCTTGGTTAGATCTACCACAGTCAGATTACTTCAAGAGTCAGATAGTAATGGGAAAATATGAAAAAGGATTAAGATAAGAAATTGGTGAGGATTGTGGGGAATCATAGAATGTGTGCCTTACCTCAAAGCGTTAAAGTTTTAAAAAATATACTAAAACTTTCTGCCCACCATAGAAAACAAACCCTTGGCTAGAAGTCTCCCAATAATCTACCAATTTGTGACCTGTCTGAAAGTGACAAAGAATCTGAACATCAGAGTATTATGCACCCTGTCTAATGACACAGAACCGTGGTAGAGCTATGAATTGAATCTAGATGTATCATTTCCCAAATCTGTGATCTAGCTTGATATTACATTATCATATCATCCCCAGCTTTAAAAAAATAGAGACATTTTCTTGGGGATAATGGGGGTTCAATGAAGTGAAACAATATAAACAAAGGTGTGTTTCAGAAGGAACTTTTGTTTATAGTAAAAAAAAATTGATTGTAGGCTTGCAAGTATAACACGGTTTCATGTTAAGCAGATAGAAAGTTGTTAGAAATTTGTACAACAAATTATCATAAATTTAGTAGTTTAAAACAGCTTTCATTTATTATTTCACGGTTCTGAGGTCAGAAACCTGAGTAGCTACCACCCAAAAGTACTAGCGCAACTTCTCTTAACACTACCACTTCTTTCTTCATGTTAGAACCTGTACTAAGTACCATATTTGCATTAGCTCATTTAAATCTTGTAACAACTCTATGAAGTAAGTTTTAGTATCATGCCCATTTTAAAGATGAGGGAACTGAATAGTGATGGTCATTCAGATAGATTCTATCAGCAGTCAAGGGTATCTCCCATTGTTGTTTCTTTTCTCACCTCACTGAGAAGTGGAAAGTAAAAAAAGACTTTCCCAGGATGAATAAAAAAGTAGAGAATGCCCTTGCTGTGCTGGAGCATTCTTTCTTCCCCCACTCTAATGCATTCATGATGCCACTTTAATTTAGCTAAAACAGTGCCATCCTTTTTCCTGACAAAATCACAAGAGTAACCTTTCATGAGAAATCTCCCCATGTTTCACTAATCTTCTATGCAGGGAGACCAAAAAAACGTTATAAATATTGCAAGCAAATATAGAGAAATTTGTTACAAAATTTTTTTGAGATTTGGAGAAGGGAGAAGGCTGATGTATTCCTGATATTTATACCTATTGGAAGCTCTTTTTATCCTGTTGGGATAAAGGAGAGAGTGGGTAAACCAGAGTCCAAGAGCAGTTCTGCTGAGGGGTTTACGGAGGCCCAAGTCCACTGATATTCTGCAGAAACTTTAAAGGCTCCTCCAGTCTCTGCCACGCGCTGCTGACAGCATGACTGACAGATACACCACGGGACTCAGGCAGATGAAGAGAAGTTTCTCTCCCACCTCTTGTGCTTTTTATTGGCAGAACCCAAACTGATCTAGCATGAGAGAAAGTCAGAAATGAAATTTGTAGGTTTTTCAGTGCCTTGGAATATAAAGCAGAATAAAAAGGAGCTGGAGTGTAACTACAAGCAAACAGTCAAATGAACAGCCGACTGGGAACAAAAGCTGTGGGAAATTGGTGTACAGAATGTCCCCACCTTACAGTAGTTCATTCCAGGCTTTTTTTTACTTTTGGATGGTGCGAAAGCAGCTCACACTCAGTAGACACCAAACTTTGAATTTTGATCTTTTCCTGGGCCAGTGATATATATGTGTGGTACAATACTCTCTGATGATACTGTGCTGTGGCAGTGAGATGGTTTTTGTCCAACTGTAGATTAGTAACAGTGTTGTGAGGATGTTTAAGCTAGGGTAGGCTAAGCTATCATGCTCTGTAGGTTAGGTGTATTAAATGTATTTTCAACTTACTGTGTTTGCAACTTACAATTTTGTCTGGCTGTAACACTGTCACAAGTAAAGGAGTGTCCATAGTTCCTGAAGTTCTGCTTTCCTCTTTAGACCCTTCCACTACCACTCTTCTCAATCCACCCCGAGTCCTCTTTCTCTGCTCTGCAGGCTTTAATGGAAGGAGAGGTCCATTTGTTTTCCTAGGGTCCTTTCCTTTGCCTGTGCTGAATTTCAAACCTGTCTGATATGGCAAAGTCTTTCTGCTTCATAATAAAATACAGTTCTAATTTTTGGTTGTATCTGCGGTATCTACCTGAGTGCCATCTTGCTATAGGTCTTATCGTTGTCTTTAATTTGGGAGAGAAGAGAGGTAAATTCTTTGGATTAGTTTGTTTTCTAAAGTCAACACTTGCTGAGATTTTGAATATGCAAATGTTCAGTTTTAGAGGTATTCTTCCACATTTTCCCAAGAAGCTTTATAGTTTTAGCTTTTATGTTTAGATCTATGAGCTACCTCAAATTAATTTTTGTTTATGGAATGAGGTAGAGGGCAAGATTCATTTTTTCCATAAATATATTTTTATTGTCACAGTATTGTTTATCAAAAGACATTCTTTTTTCTATTTATTCAGCATGACATTTAAAATATTATTTTAATTTTTGATAGTCATTTACATATGTTTAGTTCTATCTTTACACTTGTAGTTTTTAACAAGAATTTAAATTTTTTCTATTTTTGCTTTCTGTTTGTAAATCTTAAAAAATAAAAGTATTCAAAGCATATCTTGGCAGTAGGAATAGTATCTTCTGAATAATAATGACTTTATCCTTTATTTCAGAAGAGCTCTGTTTAAGCACTAGTTTATCCTATATAATCCCACAATATGCTACATTGGATTGGTAAAATAAGATTTTACTAATAAGTGACAACAACCTTTATTTTAATTTTTACCAGATTTCAGTAGTCACAGAAAATAATCTAGAAAGTCATGCTAGACATTTTAATGCATCTAAGTTTAGTGACAAGATATTAAGATCTCTTTCCAACCTTAGTTTTTGATACCTAACAATATTGTATTTTTTCCATGATCATTTAGTCCCCTTATGCCGTGCCCCCTGCCTCCAACTTTCTTAACTCTCCAGAGTACTGGCTGTTATCACAGGTAATTGTCTCTCACAAGATATAAGGAGGAATGAGCAGCAGAGTGTTAAATGTAACACCCAGAGTCACTCTGGATTGTATCTCATTATTTCTATTAATGGATCGATTTTTTAAAAATGCATCACATTTTCTCATTATATATATATATATATATATATATACACACACACATACATACACATATATATATATCACTGCTTCTTTAATTTTTGTTCCATTTATGATTTAGTTTTATATTTTTTAAAGTAACTGAGTATTAGAAACTTATAACTAATGAATATCATTCTCAGGTTTAGTAACTTATTCTTACATGAATATTTATGTTAGAATATATTTATTAATACTGACCATATATAGAAATTCTTTTATTTTGGGGTTAATGAATAAGTTTTCTGGGGGGTAACTTTGTCTCCATTCAGTAGAAAGAGAACAGATAATATAAAGCTTTAATTTGGTCCATGTATGATGAAATAAAAAATTATTTTTCATTTCTGCTTTTTGCCAAAGGTAAATGGGGTCAGAGGTGTCATGTTACTTTTAGTCTTCAGAAGCAGAAATGTTGAGAATATAGAACAGAATAGTGAGTCATTTATAGTTTTAAGTTCTGAACTTAAGTTTTATGTTTACATTATTAAAGCTGAGCCTGTTTATAATGGTCATTGTTGATGAAGTATGAATTTAGTTTAAACATTCAGAAGATATTACTATGAAATATGTTGTGAAAAGTATCAAATAGTTTAGTGTGTTGGATTTTAGTTTCTTTTTGCTATGCTACCTTACAATTTATTTTTGCTCTTTTTTTATGGTTGTAGAGATATAGTACTTTAGGTTAAATGAATTGCAAGAGTAATTAGAGAGTGTATTTTCTTTTTTACATTGAGAATTCTAACTCACTCTATTAGTTGGACAGTAAAAGCGCAGAGACATAGAAACATTTCAGATTCCTAGCAAGTATTTCAAAGATATCAAACAAACAAAAATCATCCATTCATACCATCACCAAATCCCCAACTGACAAACGGGATGGGATTTATATGATTTTGCATTTAGAACACTCCTGGTTGTTTTAAATTAAGTAAGAGACTTACAATTTTCTCCTTATTACATAATCTTAATGCAAAAGATAAGCAGTACTTGCTTGTTTCATGTAATTTCATTTCTTAACAGAAAGAGGCAGCAGAATGATTTAGAACAGGGACTTTGCCGTTGGTGAGACTGAGGCTTAAGTCCAGATCTTCCATGTGACTCTGCACAACTTATCCTTCACAAAACTTATTTTACTTTTTCAAATGCAGATGACAGTATGCCCATATCACTAAGTTGTTATAAATATTAAATAAAAACAACTAAGTAAAGTTCTTTGCACCATTTGGGGACACATTTACTGCTAACAAAAATCAGCTCTCATCACTGCTAAGTGGTAAATGTAGCCAGCTTTTATACATATATTATTTTTCTTTAAAAAAAAATCTAAAAAATATTTTACTTATTTTTAGAGAGGGGGAAGGGAGGGAGAAAGAGAGGAAATGAAACATTGATGTTTGAGAGAAACATTGATCAATAGCCTCTCATAGGCACCCCAATTGGGAATCAGACCCACAACCCATGCAGGTGCCCTGACTGGGAATCAAACCTGTGAACTTTCAGTTTGTGGGAGGATGCTCAACCCACTGAGCCACACCAGTCAGGGCACAACTTATTTCTCTTTCTGTCAATGACTAACAATGAAATTAATGCTTAGGTATCAATATTTTTATATAGGATTAAATATAAAGCTTTTATTTAGGATTAACTAAGAACAGAGGATTTTAAGTCATTAAATTGAAGGAATGGTAAAACACCAGATAAAATTAAAACCTGTCCTCAAAGAGAATATTGACTGCATTTAGCAAGTTTTAGTTTTAAATGAATTAAATACTATTTTATGTAACTTTGCTTTTACTTTTTAAAAAATTAGATTTCTTGATTGCACAGAGACATCTAAATATTGAAATGATAAGCGAATTTCATGCCGTAAATGTAAAATTAAATATTTAATGCTTCTATTAAAGTTTACAAGTCCTTGAGGAAATTACCTTCTGACGAAGCTGAATGAGGCTGGAAGTGTTGCTGCAAAGAATATCCTTATAACTCTGCTCTGAATGTCTTTTGACACTTTCAACATTACTTTGACATTTTTTCACAGTCTCAACTCTTTCTGGCTTTCTGATGCCTGTCACAGGATGCATTTTCAGGATTCCACAGTTTCTGAATCAGACAAGCTTCTTGCATATTTTATTATGCACTATGTTTTTAACACAGAATGGTTAGATATAACTGGGTCATTGCTATTGAACAGTGAATGACACATTTAATGTCATTTTTTTACTGGCAAAATCTGCTCTGTACTTCCCGTGAAATGTGACTCACACAAAGTGAAAGACTCATATGATTTTTCTTTTGCCTTGCTGTCTCAAAGAACAAAAAAGAAAATCATGATTTTTTTTTTTGAAAACACATTTCTTTATAGAGAGGTGCATGACTGAAGTCAGGAGGAAAGCGTTATTCATTGCACACAATTTCTGTAAGCGAAAACCAGGTATTTTTATTTGACTGCTGTTATATGTTAATTTGTCATATTTGCTTTTATGACTACATTCAAAATGGTGATCAGGATGTGTCATCTTTTGCTTTGAGGGAGTGACATAAATCTTGTACTCTTGGCTTTTTATGAGACTTCATTCAAAAAGCTTGTATTTAACACCTATCAATCTTGCTATATAAAATATGACAGAACTCATTCCTCATATTTAGTGGGAAAGCAATCACATCAAAACAATTACAATTGAGACACTAGGTGCTACTAGAGTGATGTCCAAAGTATTATAGTGAAGTAAATGATTTTAGAATTAAGTCAGATTTGTATTTGTGTAAAAACACACAAGTATTTTATTGCTAATAGTAGAAATTAACCTATCTGTGGATCTGTATTTAAATATGATTATTGAATAGCACAAATTACAAAGTATACTGTAAGTCACTACTTCCTGTTTATAGTTCAGCATTTTTTGTCTCTTCTACTTTCTCTCCAATGTCCACACCAAAAGATGAGGGAGGGTGTTTTTCGTTACTTGGTTTTGCTAGGGCTCCATGTAGAAAGCCAGGCTAATCTTGATGACTCAAAATTATCCACTGATGGGTAATTTTTTATATAAATTTGACTGGGCCCTGTTGTTCACACATTGGTTAGATACTATTCTTGGTGTTTCTGGGAAGGTGTTTTTTGACTGAGATTAACATTTAAATTAGTAGACTTTGAGGAAAGGGGATTGCCCTCCATAAAGTGAGTGGGCCCTATCCCATCAGTTGAAAGCCTTAATAAACAAGGCCTCACCTATGCTGAAGACAAAGGAATTTTGCCAGCAGACTGTTTTTGGCTTGAAATTGTAACTCTTCCCTGAATCTCAGCCTGCTGGACTATCTCATCAGATTTTGGATTCCTCAAAGTTCCACAATCACGTGAGGAAATTCCTGAAAATAAATCTCTCTGTATATGAGGTCTATTTAGAAAAAGTCCAACCATTGTTAATATAACAAGAATGGTTTGAGTAACATTGTTACAATCTGGCAGCCCAGGAGAGTAGACTGGAACGCGCATGCGTGAATAGTGACGACTTCACTGCAGCAGTCAGTGGGGACTGTAGGCGCCATTGAGGGAGCACGGGTACTGTGTGGCTTCGCAATCAAAATGACTGAGTGAGTAAAGTAATGTATCTGCTTCAAATTTTGTGTTAAGCTTGAACATTCCTCTGTGGAAGCTATTTTGATGATTCAGGAGGCCACAGCTATAGGCAACCGGTGACTGGCAGCTTCATCATGACAATGTGCCCACTTATGCTCGTTCATCACATCTTGTGCTCAGTTTTTTGGTGAAACATCAAATCACTCAGTTGACTCAGCCCCCCAATAGCCCAGATGGGTTCTCTGTGACTTCTGGTTTTTCCCCAAACTAAAATCACCTAGGAAAGGGAAGAGATTTCAGACCATTGACGAGATTCAGGAAAAATAAAATGGGGCAGCTGATGGTGATTGGGAGAACTGTGGGAGGTCCCAAGGTGACTCCTCTGAAGGGGACTGAGGTGTCATTGTCTTTTACGTACAGTGTTTCTTGTATCTTGTATCTTCTTCAATAAATGTCTCTATTTTTCACATGGCCAGATACTTTCTGCACAGATCTCGTGTATCCTCTTGGTTCTGCTTTTGTGGAGAACCCTGACTCACGTACCTCTTTTAACTAGTTTAAACCTCTATTTCATTTTATATCAACTCACCCTCACTCCTTAACCCCGAGGAGGGCTACACAAATCGGGGTCCCACCGACCATTCGGTGGCAACCATCTTTCCTCTATATCCTTATTCAGCCTGCAAAGCTCCTTCTGTCTTTCTTTCTTTCCCTTCTTCCCTCCATTCCTCTTTCTCTCTCCCCATTTTTCTCCCTCCCTGTTGTTTCCCTCTTTTTTACTTTTTCTTAAGTGTTCAGAAAAAAAAATAGCTTTTTAAAATATTCTCCCTTCTCTGTGGTTAATTATAAGCTTTTTGCTTGAGTCTTAAAGTCTGTAATATTAATTTTTTTAAGCAAAGCTCTTGTAATTCTAAAAATCTCATAAAACCCCAGCAGGTGCCGGATTCTAGGCTTTGAATGAAATACGAAGCTTTCATGACTGTTGTCCATATCAAGAGGTGAGAAATAGAAAGAAAAGGCAAACAAAAACGAGTATCAGAAACTCAGTCTACTTTGCTGTGTGCGCGCTGCAGTTTTGGCTTCATGGTGGATGAGGATGGATCAAAACGACCTAAGAGGATGAAAATTGCTTCAGAATGTCCCACCACCTTTATTATAGTTTGACAAAGGAAATTCGGAGGAAGAACATGTGACTTAGTTTCAAGAATCACAAAGAATGTGTTTATGTTCTGCAAATGACATAGGATAGTTGCAAGTATTTGGGAACTGTGATTGTTGTTGTGTGGGAATAGCAGGAGGAGGTGTCCGGATATAAAGCAACGGGGTGTGGCGGAAAAGGATGGGCTTTAGTCAGACAATGTTGGGTTTACATGCTGGTACTAATACTAGCTATGTGCCTTGAACAGGTTTATTAAACAAGCTTTTCACATATGTAATAGGGATAATAATAAATATTTCCTTGATAAAGGATTTTGGAAAATTAATTTTTTACATATTCTATTCTTTTCAAAATGCATGTCAAGGTATACCACTCTCTGCTTTAAGTATTCTTATCTCCTTAACAAGGCTTAGGAGACCTTATTTCCTGTACACGTAACCTATAAACCCATTCTTGCCTCTGTAACCATATTTTACCTCACTTGCACTCCTTATCCTTTTTGATTCAGCCATATGGAGCCTATCTAGTTCATGGAATCTACCGTATTCTCTCACCTTTGGGTTTGGGTATAGATTGTGTCCTCGGGCACTAGCTTATATAACTCCTATTGATCTTACATATCATATAAATGTAATACCATTTTCTTGGTATTTCCTGAACCCCTGATCAAGTCAGCTCCCAATATATGGACTCTTATAATGAAATTTATTCTTACACAACCCATGAAATTTTTGGTTGCATGTTTCTCTTTTCTGGAATTCACAAACTTCCAGTACAGCTGAAGTGTTTTTGTTTTGTTCACTGCTGTATCCCTAGAACCTAACAGTCTCTGCCTGTTAATACTGAATTGAGTAGAAATATAAAACACCTAGTTCAGTGAAAGAAGTAATTCTTCATTACATTTTCCTTTCTCTCCCTAATATTTTGTGAAATATACTATATATTGTACTTACAGAAAAAAGAATTAAAGCCTTCTGCATTATACTAAGAAAATTGGACATTAAATTCAAACTAGCTTTTCTACAAGCAGAATTCCGAATTTCTCTCCCCCAAATTGTTCCTTCTCTATTCCTCCCCTTTGAGGTGATATCACCATCATTCCTGTTGTTCAAACCAAGGATCAAGATACGAGTCTTAATTATCTCTTTCCTTTGCCTCTCATATGCAATTCTTTACAAGTTCTCTTAACTCTGCCTCCTAGGTCACCATCTATTTCTCTTTTCCAAACCACTAATATGTCTTGACCACACTTCTACAATAGCCTCCCAAATCTTGTCCTAAAAATATATATATATATATTCTCTCAGTGCCATCTTTTGAAACATAAATCAGATTTCGTGCTAAGAATTCATTTCCTTCTCATCATGCTAAGATAAAATGCAAATGCTTTTTCTTGATTTGGAAGGCGAATGTGAGTTTTAGCAACTGTACTTTCTCCCACCACTCTTTTCTCTGGCTCGCTCTTTTTAACCAAGCTGAGCTGGCCTTTTTCTGTTCCTAAACAATGCACTTCCCCCTGGCTGCTTGCTGATTCTGAGCTCAGTTGTCATCTTCACAGGGAAATCTTCTAGCCATTGATCTGTGTGTACCTCCAGTTGCTCTCTGTAATATCATTGTTTTTTTTTCTCTTCCTAGCACATACTGCTATTTGGAATGATCTTTTCTAGTTCCTTATTTATTTTTTTTATTTACTCTTTCTGGGATATATATGCTCCATTAGGCAGCGAACTTTCTGGCATATTTACTGCTGTAAACTCAGTGCTTGAGTTGTAGATTTATTTTTTTGTAGATGAATTACTGAAGAAATATATACATTTTTTTTTTTGTAGAAATGTAATTGTAGGAGCAATTTAGTTTAAAAACATTTGTTAAATATCTGTCAAACTCTACCTTGAAAAACAAGTAGAACTGAAATGATGAGGAAAGGAGTCCATGCCCAGGAAAGAGGTAAAAGGTATGTTTAGAAAATGCGAAGTCACCATCTGAGCATGATGCAGGGTGCGTGCTGGAGGGGGGAGAGAAAATGACGAAGGTCAGACACTCAACAGTGACAGTGGGGGTGTGAAAAATGGAAATATTTGGGAAAGTAAACTGGAGGAATTTTTCAGATGTTTAGTTTTGAGACAGTTTGTTATTAGATTATTTCAGTATTCTCATGTTATGTGGGTGTTACAGGCTTTGAAACCTGTAATCAATCCAAGCATGAAAGTCAGCAATCTGAACAGCATTGTTAATATCCATACAAATTTTACTATGGGTCCGGGGGAAATTGCTCATCGCTGTTCCTCATTTCATTTGAATCTCTTACTCCTATTCTTATAGTCAGGGTTTCAGGAAGTGTATTTCTGTTTGTCTAGAATTGAAACTATTTAATTCTTTGCTTTTCCCTTTTGGTTGTGGTACATATTATGAGATGGGACAAAATGATATTTCTGTTCTCAGTTCTCTGATCAGAAAAGGAGACCCCTCCAAAAAAGAAATGTTACTTCTCCAAGGCTTTGGAGTTACTTACTGGTCAAATTATGGCTCAGACACAAATTTCTAAATGCCTGCTTTTCTAACTCTTCTCGTTAGACTACTGCATTAACTTATCTTCTCTTTGAATATTTCCCCTAAATCCCATATACCTGTAAAACAATTATTTTAGGGAAATATTCTCTTTTAATATGAATGTTTACTAAATATAAGACACATGCCTAGTACCTGCTGAAAAAGATCTCAGGATCCTTTATAAGACCTAAATAAAACCAGTAATATTATTTTCTTTGCTTATTAAAACAACGAAGTCTCGCAAAAGGAGACAATTACTTTTCTCTAAATGGATATATGAGTTCTAAATTTTATTTCTGTATTATTGGCCATGTGTAAAATTGGTTATATATTTTGGTTTTAGTTATAATTTGACAGAACATACACAACTAAGATCACATTTTGAGTGAGAAATGGAAAATTCATGATATCTTATAATACTTTACCAATTACAAATCAAGTTCTTTATTCGTGAGCTTTTTGAAATCTTTTCAATCTAAAGATAGCCTACATTATGAGACATATTGGAAAACACATTAGAGGATAATTTCGCTTTTTAGATTGTTTTGGTGTTTTATTTATTCTTTTATTTGAAATGAAATCTCACCAGAAATGTCTTTTTTTTTGTTCACTGTGTTATTTATTGTCTGCTATTCATGTTCTCAGATTACTTTTAGTTTAGTGTGTAGATTCAGAGATTGCCTCCTTCTGATCCAGGTCTCTAAGACTGAAAAATCAAATGGGTACTTGTGAAGTGACTTAATGAGAACGGGATGCAGAGGAGTTCCTTGTGCATTCACATGTCATCATCACTGTGGGCATCAGGAAAGGCTTTTTTTTTTTTTCATCTTCAGTCACACATAGCTTCTTGCAAGGAATGCCTACATGCTAGAATAATTCTTCTGCTTGCCCCATGTTACCTGTCAATTTCTTCACATGTAAGACAGGTGACTATTACTAGGGTAGCAGCTTTCTAGAACACTTCTCTATCAATTATCCTTATCTCTCCCTCATTCCCTTTTTTGTGTGTAAGTGTTGGGAAAGGAATATTGTGCTTTATACCAGATTTTATATTTTAAGGCAAAGATTTATAAGCTTAAATAACTCACTTACTTTAATAGTATGTTGCAAATTATTTAAACAATACAAAGCCATTGTGTAGAACCAATAAAGCATCCTTGAGGACTTTATTTATTTACTTATTATTATTAACTTATTGAGGTGACATTGGTTAACAGAGTCACATAGGTTTCAAGTGTACGTTCGTATGATATAAGACCTGTATATTGCATTCTGTGCCCACCACCAGAAATCAAATCATCTTCCATCACCATATATTTGGCTCTAACTACTACCCTCTGCATCCTTTCCCTCCGGTAAACTCTGAGTTTCAGTTTTATATCCCACCAATGAGATAAGAAATCATACGATTCTTAGCTTCTACTGACTCACTTATTTTGCTTAGCATGATATTCTCTAAGTCCATCCATTTTGTTGCAAATGGCAGTATTTCATCTTTTCTTATGGCTGAGTAATATTCCATAGATCCAATCCTCTATTGAAGGATGCTTTGGTTGTCTTTTTATCCTGGCCAGCACGGATAATGCTGTAATGAACACAGAATACATCTTTGTGAATAAATGTTTTTGAATTTTTTGGATAGATACCTAGAAGAGGGATTGCTGGGTCATGTGATAACTATATACAGTATCCCTTGCTTTCTGAGCATTTGTGGAAGACCTGCATTAGTATCTGTTTTTGCTAATTGAAAGAAATCCAAAGAGAATTTTCCCTTTTATGAAAAAAGCCATTATACTGCTAATGTAGGTCTTTTTGTAAAAGGGTAAATTCTCTTCAGATACTTTCTAGTTAGCTAAAACCAATGTGGTTCTTCATAAAAGCAAAACCACTTAATGTGGACTCTCAGGAAGCAGGGCATACTTTTTGCTTTATACCTTTTGAACTTATGAAAAGTTCCACAGTATGCTCTCCTTCTGGATAGTGGGGAAAACCTTGATGTATTTTAGCAAAACAGTGTGAAAAGGAGATATCCTCAGAAAGTAATAATAAGTAGCAGTAATCAATAGTAATAAATAGCAGTAATGAAACACTATGATCTAACCCAGGGCATCATCAGTGATACCTTTATCAATCAAGGCATTCATCAATGTATTGATCGCTGAAAATTGCAGCTTTACCGTTGTATTCAAGTCGAATTTTCAGCACTGACCGATGTCTTTATTATTAGTACATTACAGAATTGAAGACCTGAATAATTCTAGTCATAAGCCAATTTTAGTCATTAATCCTAGATTTCTGTAGTCCCTAAAACTCAAGTTATACCATGTGTGAAAATAAAAGTCTATAGAATGTCAGTAAAAACTCAAAATAAGATTCACATTTTTTGATTGATTCAAAGTCCAGTAAGAGGAATCTCTAAAGTGACGAATGAGCTAAGAATCGTTATTTGAAGTATCACAGTTCTGTCTGTATTCATGGAACTTTACTGCTGCTCTCGATAGTCAGGTCATTTTAGTTCCAAAATTCTCTCATTTTAAATTTAATTTATTTTTTTCTTTTTTATTGTTGTTCAATTATAGTTGTCCCCATTATCCCCTCAATACTCTCAAAATTCTCTCATTTTTGAAGGCTTGTAGGAAAACAAGCCTACAAGGGTTTGAATTCTAAATCCAGGGTGAGGCCTGAGGGTTGAAGAGCCAGGATGAAGGTTCAGATCCTCACCCAGGGCCCTTTGTGCTACACAACAATGGAGAAGTTTTCTCTTTAGAGTTGTTGTGTTGGAATAAAAAGACTTTGGAGCTCCTGAGTTCTGCACTTTACTTCATTTTACTATACCTTACAAGCCTGGTTTAAATATTTCTGATAGCCTAAATCTATTACATTTCCATGAAGACATTAGTATAAAAAGTCCATCTCTCTTTTTAAATTTGTTATTATTTTCTTTAGAGTGGCACAAGAATCCAAAGATTTTACATTTGAAATATTTGGGAAAAATGTTTCTCTTTTATTTATTCAAGAAACATGAATGCTTGTTACATGCAAAACAATTAGCTGGACATGGGGGGAATTACAAAGAACTTAGAGAGCTATGAGGAAAACACATGTTCTTTTCATAAGTCAGCAAAGTTTTCAGGCTTGTACATTGGTGCTTTAAAGTTTAATATAGCAAAATTAATTTTAGAGTTTCTGAAATACTGTTTTTGAATTTTATTATTTGATATCAAATGATTAAAACCTTGCTTTTCTCCCTTCATGTGGAAACCCATTAAATGTTCA
>PVJI01026138.1:0-19368 GCA_004026765.1 Micronycteris hirsuta
AACATCTTATTGCTAAGCAAACAAAACAATATAATTAGAGTAATTTAATATTTTATGAACTAACTTCTTTTTCAAATAAAGTAACTTAGAAGTTCATATTTTGAATAATATGAACCTAACACTATATTTACACATGTAAGCTGATATTTTGATATAGGAAAGCTAATTATTTTATCCACAAAAGTAAACTTGGCCCATTAATTTATTTGCTTACCTCTTTAATATTTTATAAAATAATTCAGTGTTAATTTCATATTTCCTTTCCAGCCGTTTCCTACGCAAACCTTTTAAGAGAATATAAATGACTCCCAAGAACCAAGGAGGCAGAGTGAGGGCGATACTTTTCACATGCAAATAAATCTATTGAATGTACTAAGTTCCGATCACTATTTTTTACTTTATTCCAAAACGTTCAAGTACAGTTGACAGTGCCTTAAGTACATTTGTTAACATTCCTGCTGTAAAAACACAGTCGTCCAGGCCAAGAGCCCCGCAGGTTGTCTCGCAGCTCAAGGCCACCTCCCTGCACATGGCGGCCCTGCTGCATCCTGGTCCCCACTGCCTCGGATGTCAGTGCTCAGCCACGGACACACGTGCCGGCGCCCCGCTCTTCTGCTGGCTCACATTCCTCAGTGAAACTTAAAACAACCCAATAAGTTCAGCGAAAGGTTACCGGAGCTTATGAATATAGTGTGATTGGCTTTCATTTTTCCGCTGTCTGAGAAACCCTGAGAATGCATTCAACTTAAAAGGAACGACTTGATTCATCGGGAATCAACCGCCTATCGTGAACTTGAAGAAACCCCTTAGAGAAAAAGAATTCCACGTATGAGGAAGCTGAGGCCGACAGGAATAAAAGAGGAGAGGGAGAGAAAGAGGAAGGAATGGGCAAAGGATAAAAGGAGTATGGGAAATGGAAAACAGCCCTGGTATCAACATGATAAATTTAAGACACGCACATCAAACAGTGGGGAGGAAAAGAAGCCAGGCAGCAACCAGAGCAATCTGAGGGGCAAATAGAAAACAGAAGGCAGAGGACAAAAGTCTAACGCTGAACATAGGAAAGGCAGGAGGAAATTTACGTGGTTCATGCTGCAGTCGAACAGGGTAGTCGTCTTGGTCTCTAAACAGTTTATTGGGAAAAAACCCTCACAAATGGAGGCAACTGCCATATTACACACACCTACAGAATTATTACACAAGTGTGACTAAGCCCTCTTGGCCACTGCAGTTCTTGAGATTCCAACTCAGGTTTTTATTACAACCCTGTAACCGCCATTATAATTCTGGACACAGGAACCTGGTGAAAGCACATTCGTAAGCTCCTGAGAAGGGTCAGGTTCCTCGGGCCTGCGAACCATTCCTTGCTACTCTTTGGAGCTGGCACCCACCACCTCACCCCCTCGTGGAAATAATCTCTTTCATCGGTACGAGAGCTAAAAAGGCACAAGATATCGGCACACCTCCTTTTAGGAGTTCTTTCACCCTTGCCCTAGAGTTCTGTACTTGAAGCAAAGACGATCCAAGTGTCCTAGGCTCTTTGTTGCAAAGAGACCTCTGTCCTCTAGACAATTCAAAGTGGAAACTGCCGTGGGCTCTGGTTTAGGGAAGATACTCCCTGATATTAAGATACCCTTATTTCATATGAACCCTAACAGCCTTTATTCCATCTAGAGATCAACTAAAAGACAAAGAGAAAAACAGATTTCCACCAGAAGTTAAAATAAGACAAGAAGCTGGAAACTTTCAAATTATGTAAAGTAACCATCAGGGGGAGGGGGAGAGGGAGAGAAGGAGAGGGAGAGGAAGATGAAGATGGAGAGGGAGAGAGGGAGATAGAGAGGGAGAAGAAGGAGGAAGGAAGGAGGAAGGAGGAAGGAAGAAGGAAGGAAGGAAGGAAACACAACTGAGAACAGAGAATTTTATAAAAAAAATTTCCTAAGTCAATTACTCTTTAAAGAAATGCATATTGCTCACTTATAGAAGACAAATTCCAAGAGTTCGCCAACAAAAATACTCAGCTAAAAAGGATGCCATCTCATTTCTCTCAATACAGAGACACCCCAGGCCTACCAGAGGGTTCCAAGTGGTTCAAAACAACCTTCCCAATCAACCTCCTACACGAAACCTCACATCTGGCCACCCTACCCCCAAAGCGAGCCTTGAACTTGATTATATACATGTAACTTGATCGCACTGCTCCAGTAAGATTGGCAAAGTGGAATCTACCCATTTCTTCAATGTACAGCTAAATTTTCTTTTTTTTCTTTAGGCTACTCTGGCTCCCAGAGATCATTCTCTCTTTTAATTACCAGACAACTAGTGTCTATACCATGCACTGGATATTTGCAGTGTCTTAAGAGCTTGTATTTTTGTAGTTGGAGTAATTAAGATTGATGCTATTATTGAACATGTCATGGTTCACACATTCTCAAAGACAAGAAATGACTCCTGTACTTTCCTGACATATTTAATCCATTTCAGTATTATTTTCTAATTTCTCCCACACCTCCCTCTGTTCTTATAGAGCACATTAAAAAAAATATATTTATTCTGGGGAGGTTATGTAAATAGAAAGCACTCTTATTTTATATATTTAAAATTTCTTAATTGTGCTCTCAGCCTGGAGTAATAGTTTAGCGGGGTATAAAATTCTATGCACTGTCATCTTTTTCTGACCACTCTGAAGTTGCTTCACTGTCTTTTGGCATCTGTGTTGCCAATGAGATATCCATTGCAGGTCTCATACCGTTCCTTTAAGTAAAGTCTTCTTCCCCTGGTCATTTTACTGTTTTCTCTTTATGTTTGATGTTATTCTACTACAGTGTTTCTAGATATAAATTTACCTTTGTTTACAGCTTAGTACCTGGAGTGCACTTTTGATCTGATGACTCACCTCTCCCATCAATTCTGGAAAATTTGGGATATTATCCCTTCTGCTCTTTAAGCACCCCAAACATATTTATTTTATAATCTTTGTCAGAGAGTTGCATAGTAGTGAATTTATGTTCTTTTTTCCCCTCTTCTTTAACATGTGCTTTGGCTCATTTTTAAACAGGACGTGTTTTTTGTTTAGTTTTGACCTGGTTTTTCTTTCTCCCCCTTTCCTGCCAATTGGTTTTGTGGTCACGAGCTCTTGTTCCCTCTCCTAGTGTGACTGTATACACCTGTCAGCACTTGTAACTGTCCAGATAATGACATTTTAAAACTTTAGCTCTAAGGCGATATTAGGGATATATTACAAACGCAGCAGAAACCTTGACTCAGTTTCTGGTCACTAGACTTATTTTTGTCCTCCTTTCTCGACTTGGTGCACAGCTTCCAATATCCCCAGGGCCCCAGCCAATTAGCAGAGCTAGTACTTTTTTAGACTCCGGTGACATTGATGGAAATCAGGCTCCCAGAAGGGTTCTCCTCACTTCCACTCCTTCTTCTGAGCAATGAGCCTGGCTCCATCTCCCATCTCCTGAGAGGCAGCCGAGAAGCAGCTGAGCAATTCTCTGCTTCTGGGCAGGTGGTCGGCAGGTTCACATTCCCAGTCCTGCTTACAGCTTTCTACTTCTGGTCATTTTATGGTCTTTGAGATTTCTGTCTTGATTTTGAGGCTGGCTATGTCACTTCGGTTTTCTCTTTTATATTGTCAGTGCCACATGGAGGAGGATGGTGTTGAGATAAGACCTACGTTGCCGTGCTGACCAGAATGCTCTGTGTCACTAGTCCGTACCTGAGTATCCAGCACAGCACCTAATACAACATAGGCTTTTGATAAATAACTTTCACAAGATAAGTACAAGTAAATGTGTCCCAAAACATGTCAATGGGACCTTGAATCATATTGGAGAGCATCAATCCATTCATAAGCAATCATAGTGGCACATGGTTTGTTTGCTGGGGGGAGTGGGGTGTAAGGGGACTACATACAATGGAAAAAATACAATAAAGTCATTTTTGTCATTATCAGCCACATAAATGAGAGTTTCCTGTATAATTCATAATGGAGAAAGTAAAATCACTTGGTTATTGATTTTAAAATAAATAATGTTTAAGAATATCCAAATAAATATCTTGGGTTTAATTTCCTCTTTGAGTTATAATTTTATCTTCTAGCAGAATAAACACATCAAGTGGAAAGTATACTGTTCTGGTTCCAGCTCGTTTTGTTGCCACTGTGACAATACATTCACATTGTGGTTTATCAGCAGGAAGTCTCCATTTACTTCTGGGGAAGCTCATGTCCTTCCATCTACAAAGATGAAAGCCTGAGGTCACTCCGCCGAAGTATAAACATCTCTATTTCCGTACATTCCACGATTAATAATTTCTGCACAGCTGTCCTTGGTCATCAAGTCCTTAAATCATGCACTTACAGTTGAACATGACTTTAGTAGGCATCTCTTCTGCAGAATCCCTCGTCTCCCAGATATTCCCTGACGAGTCTGCCTGGAAGGCCCATTGAAAAGGGCGCTGGGTCTTTGCCCCGCCCCCACCCCACATCCCTCAGCAGGAGATTCTGATTCAGCAGTTCTGGGGGGAGCCCTGCTATTTGCCCTTCTAACAAGCTCCCAGCTGATGTAGAAGCTGCTCTGGTGGGGAACCACAAGAGGAAAGCGCCGCTGTAGCTTCTCTCCCTTCTTCCTGTCTCCTGCAGAGTTAATGGCACTCACCCTCCTCAGACCAGAAAGTCACGTCGGAACAGCTAACACGACTCAGCTCAATGTGCAAGCTGCTCTGTCAGACTCTGCATTTATCCCGACCTGCTCTCTTGGCCAGACTGACAAACCTTTTCGCGGCTCTTGCCTTCTCAGTTCTCCTCTCCCTCAGCGAGAAGGCTCTCCTTCTGACCTGCCAGCATATGCTCGCTATTTTATCAATTCTTATGTATTCATCCATTAATTCAGTAAGAACTTACGAAGTACCTGTAATATGTTAGTCACTGTATTTAGTGCTATGAAATCAACTGAGGTCAAAACCTTCTGTAGTTAGCCCAGGACCAACCGCAGATACCCAGGAAGCCCCATTCATCTTAGAGATTAAATCCAACACACTAAAACGCCTGACCACCAAAGCTCTGGGAGCTTGAGTCTTTCCGGGAGAAATGGAAATATGGTGAATCTCTATATTCTCTTTCCTGGCCCTCTTATAGAACTTAGTATCCATTTTAGAGAGGTCTAAAAAAAATTAAGAGTATAATAAAGATACCACTATGTATATGTTGACTATATTTGCAGGTTTAAAAAAGGTAAGTGCTAGCAATTACAAGCTGATGCTTGGTATTCTCTCTGCCTGGAAGGAAAGTGGTGCATCTGAGGGCAGGGAAGAAGCCTGCCATCTTGGTGTTTCTGGAGTTCAACAGGACACACCATCGGTGCTCGCGACTCAGACGGAAGGATGAGAGTGCCCACTGCCTGTTAGCATTTTCAGATACAACATTGTCACAGATAACATCAAGCAACACATGTTTACTGGTAATAACTTATTCACGCTTTTGAATTAAATATTTTAAAACATATTTTTTAAATCCTATGAGCATATTTTAAAATGCGCTTTCACTCACGCTTAGCTAATTTTTAAATAATATTTACTCATATTCTAGTGCAAATCTGAATGGAGTCATACAAGTTATCCAAAACTAATAACCCCATGAAATAAGTGGAATTACTAATGATAAAGGAAGCTTTCACACAGACCCAATTAAGTCATTTTGTGATTTTATTAAAGCATGACAGAAGAATCCGTGTAAGCGCAATAAAGTTTAATGGAAACTCCGTCTGCGGCTGAGAGTGGGCATTATATGCAATGAAAAGCCTAAATTATAAATAAGAAATAATCTCACCAGAAGTCTCTATTTCCTAAGAAATTAGCCAACATATACTTATGATCAAATTTATGCATTCAGAGTCTGCTAGATAGCTATGACGATGCTAGATATTGTTTATACAGCCCTGCGTTTGAAAAATGAAGTTATTCTTTAATTAGCCCTTTCTAAGCCCAAGTTAATGGCTGTTTGAGAAGGAGGCTCATTACATGATTCCGTAAATGCACTCTGTAACAGCCAACGTTAGCACACAGCTGTGAAAACATATTTACCGTGACACGGTTTTCCACCACAGGTGTGTATTTCCATTCTGAGCACTGCTAACACGCATCTCAGGCGAGCTCGATTTAGTACAAATGCTGAAGGGAAGAAATATTTCTTAAATTATTTAACTACTTGTAAAATAGAACGTTAACCCAACAGAACACTTCATATGTCAGAATTCATCTTGTGTTTGCACTTTTAGGCTCCAGCTTGTTCCCCCCAAAACGGTTTATGGCAGCTTCTTAATTCCTCTTTAAAGATGTATTAATAATAAAATATTCATCTAAAAAGCCAATAAAATCAGTCTCAAAATAAGTTATATGACTTGCACTTACCAGCAAACATCACTCGCCGTCATGACTGTATTTCATGTTTCTCTAGTAACCTAGTAAAATATAGCTTAGAAAGGTAAAATATTCCAAGAGTATAATCGAATGATTAGAAGTCACTTTATTAGACAAAACACAAGTCTCTGAATAAGCTAAAAATGAATCACCCTTTAAAATAAAGTATACTAAGAGAAAGGGTTCCAGAAATGAACTTTTAGCCTCTTTCGAATATCAAGACTAGTAACGTGTTAAATGATCCTGTAGCAGTCCGCAACTATGTTAGTGCATAATCAGCATCTATGGCACAGTTCAGAAGAAATGGCCTAGTGGTGACTTATGGTGGATGGACGGCTGATGACCACTGAAGCGCAGAGGTTTAGGAAGCTCACACAAATACATTTTCTTTCTAACAAATGACTCAGACTTCAATCTGGGAAACTACTTCTTCATTTTGGAAGAACAAAACAGGTTAAAAACCTTACACTGGCAGGCAATCAAATACCTTCTATGTTTCGAGCGATTTCCCAAGATGTACAAACTTCTGCGTAAAGGACACGGGACTATTTTCAGCTGTCGTCAACATCTGTGAGCCTCATCCCTCCCGATTAGGGAAAGGAACACGCAGACGACTTTCCCGTCAAAGGGATCTAAACTAGGATCATACAGCACCAAGACCAGCTTTTATTTGATCTCAGTGCCAACAATGAAGCACACAGGAGAGAAAAAATGTATGCAAGCACAAATTCAGTGTTTCTTCACTCACCTGTCTCCTTCTGAGGGACCTGCCAAACACAAGACATCGACACAAGGGAGATCCCCTCCCTAGCTTCTGAGCAAATATCTCAGAGCCTGGGAATGTCTTTGGGACCTCGTAAGTCAGAGATTCAGAATGATAATGTTCAGTATACTTGGAAGGTAATATCAGATGTCTTTGGTACCAAGACTTTGACTGGAGTATCATGTTTGAGGGAGACATGCCTCGACCCTGGATGTCACCTCAAAGCTTTAAGGACTGAAGATTGACTCCAGGAGCTGATGAAAAAGCCTCTTGGAAAGACAGCCTGGCACCTTGCTTATTTACATAGTCCATGGCCGTCTTTCCAGGTAAGGAACGGAGGTTGCTTTCCTGGGAGATGGCAAAGAAAGAATCTTAAGACATTTTGGGAACCTCGAGAACCTGAGGAATTCACCCAAACTTACAGGCATTGCAGACAAACACTGACAAAGCCTGCTGGCAACTGTGCGGCTTGGCTTCTTCGCCCTGAGAGGCAAATTAAAGCTCAATCTGGAGATTCCTTATGAGATTCCAGCAAACCAGATTCAAAAGAGCCCATATGATCAAATACTATTCTCATTGTGTTTATGCAAATAATCAGGCCAAAATGAAACTGACCTTAATGCAGTAAGTACATTGGTTTTGATTTGACTCTTTGATAAAAACGAGGGTGATTTTAGGGGGAAAAGTGTGTTTCAATAGAATCCACAATACACAGTTGTGGATATTAGACTCTAGTCCAGTTAATTTTCTTCAAAGTTTTGTTTTCCATCCATACACTGGATCCTGAATGTGTCATCGCCAGAGTTAGTCAGGGCAAACAGCACCCAAAATCTGGGCCGGCCAGCCAGGAGGGCCTCCCGGTGACCCTGCCTGGTAAACTCCCTTTATCAGACCATTTGTCGTGATTCTTGTTATTCTAGCTTTCGCCTCAATAATATTAACATTTACAACACAATTCCCACCCAGTTACAAGCCCTCGTACTCTGGGAGCACCGCTCCTTACGGACTCTAGACACCACACCACCTCCTTCCACCCCCAGGCCTCACCGTCCCTGTGACACAGAGCAGGGAGCCCTTCAGCAGGAAGCAGCCCCAGAAGAGATCCTACGCCCCTTTCCCTTAAAGAATTCAGAGCCAAGAATCCTTGAGGGCGGAATGATATCGTAGGCAGTTAGTCAGACATGAGCAGAATGGGAACGATAAGCCACGTATGGAAGGTCACCAGGGCGCAAAGCCCCGAGTGCCTGGCGACAGGCAAAACTGGAGGACTAGGATTGGAGGGTGAGACCTCACCCCCAGGGGGACCGTTTCCTCCCCTAGCATAGCCCTGGTCATGTGTTCAGACCATCCCCCGACCTGTCTTCCCCTGCACGTCACTGACCCCCCGAGAGGAGGAGCCAGGGGGCCAGAGGGTACCCTGCTCAGAGTCCCATACGGGCCCTTGCACGACACTCCCTTTAGCATTAAGCCTGAGAACTAACAACGAGGCCTCAGCTGTGTTTCAGCTCAAGCCCCGGAGAAGCAACAAGACCAGGTCAGGTGACACAGTGGCTGACATCAGGACCAGCTGCAATGACAAATGTCCCCCTGCCCTGGCTCCGACCCATCAGTAGAGACCACGGCCCTGAAAGGACACACCTGGAAAGCGGATGCCTATTCTATTGAGATCCTCCCCTAAGGTCTCTTCTGAAATTCCCGCCTTTAAAAATCCGTAAGGCAAGGGACCCAGAGGGCAATCTCTCTCTCCCTTCAGCACTCCACGCCTTTCCTCTGTCCCCTGCCCCCAGCACACTTTCTCTGCGTTCTCCAGAGCTTTGGGAGCCCTTCCTTTGCCTCTGAAACTTGCTTCCTGAGTCCATGCAGCCACAACTCAATCGTTTCTACCTCTGTGACTTTCTAAATCAACTTTCTCCTTTGGAAAAAAGTATATATCTCTGTTATCTTCTACTTTTTTCCTTCCAATTTAAGCTTAATAAAGTCACATTGCACCTAACATTTTTAAACAGCGATCCCAAAGGCAGTTTAACCCACAGAAGCTCTTTAAAAACAGCTGGCGGAGCTTTCATTGTTCTCATTGTCCCAAACAGAAAAACACAACTTAAGCACTTTATCTTGAAACGTGTGCTCTGAATTCTTCCCATTATAGTATTAGTAGATATATTTAAATACGCAACTTTACATTTTAATATTTACGTTTTACAATGAATGCTTATTTATATAGAGCAAAGCATTTACCCATTTCTTTGCTCATATTGATTCTTGCATCTCACACTTTGCATCTGGGTTCAATTTTCTTGTAGCTGAAGCACATCCTTTTGTAGTTCTTTCTGCAAAAATCTATGAACAAAATACATCTTCCGTCTCTGCAGGCCCCAAAATGTCTTCTTCTCACTCTTACTCTTCATCTATTCCTTCAGATATTATTCCACAGCCTTCTGGCACGTGTTAAGAAGTGTGCTGCCAGTCTTACTTTTCATTCTTGGAAGGGAGCCTACTTTTGTCTCCAGTCACTGTTAATACTTTCTCTTCTTCTCTAAACAACTATTCCATACCTTTCCCTGGCTCTTCAAACCTCTGACAAACACTTCTCCACCCTCATGCTGGGCTAACGACCTGGCTGTCTGTTCCACGGAGAACACACAAGCAATCAGAAGAGAACTTCCACTCTGGCCACCATCACAGCTCCTCATCCACCAGCAGCTATGCACAGATTAGTTCCTGCCATCAGACCTGTTTCTAGAAATCAACGGTTCTCACTTCTGCTTCTAAGGCTCACCTCTTCGCTTGCGTCTTAGAGTCCATTCCCTCCCACCTACCGAGGAACGCTGTCAAACAATTCGCATTTTCTCATAAAAATTTCCCCCTCAGCTGGATCATTCTCAACAGTTTACAAACATGTTCTTATTTTTGCCATTTTCAAAATAACAACAGAACAAAACCAAATGTAAAATCTCTCCTGGACCTATACCTCGCTTGAACTACTGCCCAGATTTCCAGACAAAGCACCTAATTTTAGCTCTCATGTATCACTCTGTGCGTGTAATGTTAGTTGAGATCATAGTTTATAGTGAGACCACAGTTAACTGGATCATACTGCAATCAATTGAAGTCATACTTCACTACTTTCATAGTGACTTATTTTATTTTTTCAGATGAGTTATTACTCCGCCTTAAAAGTATGTCCTGGAAGGAACCAAGATGTCTTTCAGTAGATAAATGGATAAACGGTGGTACGTGCAGACAACGTAAAATTACTCAGTGCTCCTACGAAAAGAGCCGTCAGGCCATGAAAAGACAGGGAGGAACTTTAACTGCATATTCCTGCGTGAAAGAAACCGACCTGAAAAGGCTGCGTACTGCACAGTTCCAACTATATGACATTTCGGAAAAGGCGAAACTCTGAAGACGGTAAAACAACCAGTGGTTGCCGGGAGTCACGGAGGCGGGGCAGGATGAACAGATGGAGCACAGAGAATCTTTAGGGCAGTGGAAATACTCTGTGTGAAGCTGCAATGATGGATGCCTGTCATCACACATTTGCCCACACCCACAGAACGATGGCACCGAGAGTGAGCTCTAATGAAGACTATGGGCTGTGGGTGGTGGTCATGGGTCAATGCAGGCTCACCATTCGTAACAAATGCCCCACTCGGGGGGTTGGAGGGTGGGCATTGATAATGGGGGAGGCTGTGCATGCGTGGAGTGATGGGGGATATAGGAAATTCTGTACCCTCCTCTCAATTTTGCTAGGAACTTAAAACTGCTCTAGAAAATTAAAGTTGCATTTTTTTAAAAAAGACGTTCCGGGTTATTTCGGTGGTTGTTGCTTTAACTTAAAGCAAAACTACAGCCAAGTGCCAGCCTCTCAGACTATCCAGTTATATATTATCCAGTTTGCAAATTTGTTGAGGGACACGACTTTCCATATTCTGATGAATGTATCACTCAACAGCATCTCCAACAGAAGAAGGAAAACAGAAGCGCTGAAAATCAACAAAGTAAGTGTGCGGTGACATCAAAGTGTGCATAGCACTCACCAGCCACGTTTTCTTTTTCATGGGCCTCGTCTACTGATACAGACAATCCAAATTAACCGAACCGCGTGCTTGTGTGTGTAGGATGTAAACGATGAAAGTCCCAAGTGACACAGCGAAGAAACCGCCAAGCTGACATTGGACCCTAAGCGGCGTCAATCTGGAGCCCCAGCTGTTCACCACTGCGCACCCGATCTCAATGCTAAGGATTAACGTCCATGAAGAAAAGTTATACGTAAACCTGTCGGGGCTTTAAGAGCTAAACTACTTGAGTATTACTTGCTTTAATTAATCGTACTAATTTGCCTGACCATGCAGCATGTAACATTATACCTTTGATCAAACTCGATAGTAAAGTCACCCGAACTCTTGGAGTCAGAAAACTTCAGGGGGTGTTAAAACAAACAACTGTTTTTTGTAAAACCGGATGAAGGCGACACTCTCTAGAGTACTACTTAACATTAAATTTCCTCTTGCTCTAGTTAAATTATCTTATGCCTTTAAACCAAATCATGTAAATTAAGGAAGAGCCTCACCCTTTGCGATGGTGACATATAATTACAAGATTTCCCTCTGAATACTGGAGCCCATGACTCAGTGCCCACAGTATTACATTCCTCTTAACCATTTCACTACCTTGGAAGCCACAAGAGATGGTTCATCCACCGAGAAGACATGTTCTGACTTTCTCAGGCAGATACTGCTGGCAAATAACATTTAAAACTGTGGCAAACATCCTCTTGGCATTAGGTCTCAGATCCTATTTTCTTGACTTCCCCCCCAAAAATCAACAGGTTGAAAATTCCAGGAGACAGCACAGCAACATGGGAAGACTGCATGGGGCACAATTTCTGTGAACTTCGCTTTTCTCAAGGCCTTGCTGCAGAAATCAACTGGAAAAGGTAAGGGACTATATTCACATAAAGTGTGACTTCAAAGAGAAGCTGCTTAAAAAGGTGATTACAATTTGTTTTCTAAAAAGATATTTAAGTCTTTTCTCCAGAAACATTAAAGATTACATGTCACAAAAGTTAAACAGCTCAGTGTTGATTGTGTGCTTGGAGAAACTAGATCAGGTCCAAACACTTTACTGGATCATTTAGTTCAAAGCAGTTAAAAAGCTGAGCTCAGAGCCACAGCGGACGTAAGGGAATGAAAGTACTGTAATATAACCAAACCCCGAACGCACCCAAACACGTTGCCTGTTAAAAATGGAAATGGTACCACTGCCATTGAAAATGTTTTAAACAATTAGGCATTTCTTTAGTTGAAATAATTATTCTTGTTATATTAAACTGAAAATTCAGCAAGAGGGTTTCAAGAGGTATGAATTATGTGAATTTTCCATGTGCTTTTCAACAGAATTACGTTTATACTTTAAACAACACTCTATGCCGCCTAAAAAACAAAGTTGATACCTCAGTAATTGTGCTCCCTTCCCCGACAGCCTGCTCAATGATCTCAGTCTTTTAAAAAATAATTCTCCTGACCCCTCTGAAAAAGACATTCTGATACCGGCTGAAACTTTTATAATACATCAGCTCATGCAGACTTTTTCCACTCAAAACAATGTTTATGTCCCTGCGGTTAAATTTCTTCCATATACTCTAAGCTGTAATTCCTGCGAAAGGGACCAGAACTTCACAAATAAGAGGATTTAACCAGAAAGCTTATGTTTTTTCTCAAAGAACGTGGCCAGTGAAAGTCAGGTGGTGACCATCCACCTGCAATGCCTCAAGACACAAAGCAGAAGCACAGAGTGACAGGAAAAACGCATTACCAACTGTGAAGATTTAAGACTTACATGGAAGAAGATAGAGTCTTATGATTCCAATTACATGTGGAGTATTTTTGGAAAGAAAAGCCAAAATGAACACACTCATGTTTTTAAGGCACGTGTAGGTTAAATAAGGCACCAAGTGCTTCGGCCTCTGAAAATACAGAAAAGTAAATATAATAAACCTGGTACGTATTTTGAAGATATAAATCACTCAGATGAAAAGCGAAAGCTGCAGATGGTAAGCAATGTTTCCCTGAGGGAATGGGCCTGCCTCGTTATTTCTGGATTTAACCAGACTATTAAGTGCAAAATTAAATCATTCATGACAGGTTCGCTGAATTGCCTCCTATAAAGCTTAATAAAGCATCTTAGAAATATAGGACAACGCCCCATAAATTAACTGGAAAATATTTTTTAAAAAATATACAAAACTAGATGCTAACAGTATTTTAATTATGTTTTTAAAAATTTCATCATGTTCTTATTTTTAAGCCTTATTTAAGTATAATTTACACACAATAAAATGTACAGATTTTCAACATATAATTCGATGAATGTTGACAAGTGGGTGGATACATTATATATTAAATAATACCTAATGTTCATGCTTTTAAATAATGAGTGACAATAATTATATATACAGCCAATACTTTTTTCATAACAAGGTTATATACTAAGAGTTTCAGAGGTTTTCTGTAACACAAGATATTTAATAATAAAGGCATGGCTTGCTATTATTATCACCCAAAATACTGTGACAAAAATTATTTTTTCGGACTATAAGACGCACTTCCCCCAAAAAAAATTTGGGAGGAAAATGGGGGTGCGTCTTATAGTCTGAATGTAGCTGTTGAGTTCTATTTACATTTACATTGGTGAAATACTATTTTATTTATGTTATTAAATACTTTACCACACTTTTTGCTTCAAAAATTTTTTTCCTGTTTTCTTCCCCTAAAACCTAGGTGCGTCTTATGGTCCGGTGCATCTTAGAGTCCGAAAATACAGTATATTATGATTTCAATAACATGCAAAAATGATCTGTACCTGATGTAGACATCGTACAATAGAAAACATTAAATGAACATTAACATAAATGGACAGCAAAAATCATTTGGAAACTGAAAGATGATGCCGCCAATATTCGCTACCTAAAAGTAACCATTTTTAAATGAAATGTTAAGACGTACAAAATAGTAAGAGTCTTCACCTTTGGTTCACGACAAGTACTCCAGGATAGAAAAAATGTGTTTTGTATAGATGGTATGATCTGCAGGTTGGACATTTGGGTACGTTTTGCTTCGTTTAAGCTCATTTCCTCTTTTACCAAGACAATGACTTACTTGCCCAATTTCGGTTTTGCTATTGAAGTCAGTATAACTTTGTTAGTTCCGATTCCACAGATCAGTCTCTGACTGCATGTGGGAGTGCTCCACAGCCACACTCACACCTTCTCTTTGCACGCCTCCTATTGGAGTGTGCACAAATAACTGTGGCCTGTAGCAGAGAGCAAACACGTGAAACCGCGAGTGAACTTTATTGGGTAGTGTCGGAATACTGTGACATCTGGATCCCCTAGCAAAGTTAAGCACATTACCCAGAACCCATATCCAAATCCCCAATTTAAGAATTTATTTTGCTGTCAAAACTTGTTATTTCTTGAAATACCACTTACTGGAATCCTACAAAGTATACTATGTGAATAACCTTATTAATACTTTTTTTGCCTGAATGAATCACTGTTAGAAGTAGACGGGGCTCACGTGGCAACAGCCACCAGCACGACTGATTGTGAACCCCTCTCCCTGACACGCTCACATCAAGGTTTCCAGAAATATCCAATTGAACCTGCGACTCCGGTCAACGTTCCCTGCCCTGGACTTGGACTGGATGTCAGTGGGTTCCTGGATTGCTAAACTTTAATTCCCCCAGGAGAATTAAAATACTTTCCCTGTTTTCCTGCTTTTGCCATCATTTGGGATCTGGAAGAAGGACGCAAACCCCACACAGAAACACTTCTCGTGGGCATCTTTATCTCCCCATCCCACCCCCCTCTCCTACCCGCACGGACTTTTCTGCCACCCAAAGAACTCACGCAGCACCGCTCTCAGCTGTGGCTGATCCCCAGATGATTCCAGCCAAGACACTCAACTTTCCATTATTTTCTACCTTAAGTTCTGCTCTGAAACAGCGAAATGGAAAAGGCTTGAAGAAAGTTTCTTTCAAGATTGTCAGAGGTGAAAGTGGTCTTCCTTTGAATGTCACATATTGCTGAAGTAATAGGAGCAATGTTAAGACATTTTTTAAAACTATTTTTTTCACCCATTAACCTAAGTCTTCAATATGATGGGCATTTTCCTTTTCTATGCTTCTTGTTGCCTTGGCCCCAAAGCATCCGCATTTCACATAGTTATCATACACAGCTATGACCAGGAGGAAAACAGTCACACTGGGAGAATGATAAACCAAGGAAAAGTTTACACTTGGGAGCAAATCAGTATCACAAATGAGACAGTATCCCAAGTGCCACTGTTTGCTCTTTGAAGCAGAAAACCTCTGAAGGAGCTCCTTCAGGAACTGCAGAAAAGCTCTTATTTGGGGAAAACAGATTCCCTATCACCATCAATCAGTTCAGCAGACAAGACAGAAGACATGCAAGGTAACTGGAGACCAACAAAACCCTGGCGTTCAAGGGCTTAACATCAATTTATTCAATACCAGCTCACTTAGATGTGAAGGGCGTTTCCTCCCCTCATTCTTAACTTAAAAATTCTTGACTTCAGCAATGATTCCAGCACACTTTCTCAAAACATACCCTAATCAGAAATCCAAAACCTACACTGAGTAGTGTAGGTAATATAAAATGCATTTTTTAAAAAACGAGATTCTCAGAAAAAAAGTATTTCTCTTAATTGTTTCAAGTTAAAAACAAACAACTAAATCGGCTAAGAAATCTCTTAAAAAAGTCTTTCAAATAGGAAAACACATACACACACACAGACAACTGAACATTACCAGCTACTCAATATAAGGTTGTCAGAAAAATAAATAAGAAAAAAAACCTTCAAGTTTCCCTACTTCTGACTGAAGTTACCGCTGTTGGTGTTTAGGAAGATCTGGGTGCTCACTCCCAGTCTGTGGGAGCAAACAGGGGTGACCCGAGCACTTCCCGGTTTGCCCGCCAATTCCATCGCGCAGCCGCTTTTATTCTGTCCTCAGAACACGTTCTGGTAAAAACACTGAAAACTCAGATTTAAAGCCGACTCTCTCATGATGCTGGACGTTGGAATTTTATCATTTTCATGCTGCCAACCCCCCCGCCCTGCAGCATGGCCTTGCTCCAGAACAGAGATTGACTGAAAGCAGAACTTTAACTCTTTTCATTCAATAAAAATACCACTGAAAGTTTACTTTTAACAATTCTTTACTTCCTAGGATTGGCTTGTCCAACACACGCAGTAGTTGGAAAGTCTTTTCTGTTTGTTCAATATATACGTGTGTGTGTATATATTTATATTTACATATATATATATATATATATATATATAAATTTGCTCCCTCTCATTCAGGGCCACGGAGTAGCCAGCCTCTATCTCACTTGGGATTCTTCTTATAAGTGGCCAGTATGTCTAAAATCAAAAGTTCCCAGAGGGCCTAGTCCCCACCGCATGCCCGTCACTTGCTGGGACTGTCGTGTAACTCTGTGAAGCCACCACCTCCTAGAAATGGTCTTCAGTGAAGCGACTGGTATGAAATGCCAACTTGCTCCTAACATTCTGGTAGATGCACTTTGCAAATCCACCCAAAGTGGTGAACTTCTTAAAGTGTCATGGTCATTACTTCAGGGATCGGTAGCCAAGGAGCCCGGAGTCCCAATCCGCACCCATGATTAGGGACTCACACTAGTGACTGACACAATCAAGTGTGGATGGCTCAGCTGTGCTGCTTCTCTGCTATTATGACCTCTGACCCCACTCCAACCTGCTCAGGTGGGGCAGACTCTCTCTTTCTACTCTTAAAGATACCATTATCTTGAACATAAAAATACTAAAAACAAAACTAATGTGATATTTATAAATAATAAAGCAAAGAAAACCATCAACAAGATGAAAAGGCAACCTACTATGTGTAAATTATGTATCTGATAAAGGGCTAATATCCAAAGCATATAAAGAAATCACACAACTCAAGAGCAAACACACACACAAAATCTGATTAAAAATGGGCAGAGCATCTGATTTGTCCAAAGAAGACATAAGATGGCCAACAGGTACGTGAAAAGAGGCTCCCCATCACGCATCATCAGGGAACTGCAAATCAAAATCAGCATGAGATACCACCTCACACCTGTCAGCACGGCCATCACCGACCAGACTAGAAGTAACAAGTGCTGGTGAGGACGGGGAGAAAAGGGGAGCCTTGGGACTATTGGGGGGAATGTAAAGTGTGCGGCCACTACGGAAAATAGTACAAAATCATTGAACTACCGTATGATCCAGAAATGGCACTTCTGGGTATTTATGCAAAACAAAATGAAAATGCTAACTTCAAAAAATGCATGCACACCCATGTTTGTTGCAGCATTGTTTACAGTGGTAGTTATGGAAACGGCCTAGATGTCCCTCAAGGGCTGAATGGATAAAGAAAGTGTGGTGTGCATGTGTACACACACACACACACATACACACACACTCTCATGCAACGGAATGTTATTCAGCCATAAAAAAGAATGAGATCTTACCATTTGGGGCAGCATGGATGGACCCTGAAGGCGTTACACTAAGTGAAGCAAGTCAGACAGAGAAAGACAGATACCATACGATCTCTCTTATATGTGAATCTAAAAAACTAAATAAATAAACCAAGCTAATTGATACAGAGAACAGATTTGTGGTTGCCAGAGGCAGGGGGTGTGATGCGAGAGATTTTTTTGCTTAGTTTAAAAAAATTGAATGAAGCAATAAAACAAGGTTAAATTTTAAAACAATGATATTTATAAATAATGACCCAGTTCAGGAACCTGTTGTGCGTGAAACTAACACTGAATTTCATGGAAACCTATGAATTTAAGAGTAATGGGATAAGAAGATACCCTGACAGGTTTCTTTAATGTCAACTGCCCGAGGAATGGCCAGATGCTCTGGCTGTGACCGGAATCACAGCCAATCCAAAGGGTGAGGAGCAGCCAGGAAAATACAGGTTCGGAGTTCAGGTATTCAAACAAATATTTCAGAAATGGGCCTGTCTTAACAAGCAACACTTTAAGGGGTACGGGGCTAACACACACCAGCTTTCCGTTTGCAGATCCCCATTCACCTGACCTCGCGGAAGAAACCTGATAACGTGCTGTCCCTGAAACTGATCCTTCCGCCTGTGTTCCCCACTCCAAATCCTCTCTAGCTAGCTTTTAAAAATATCTCAAGCACACATTGTGCTTATGGACAGTTGTGCATTTAGCAATAAGCTGGCCCTTCCCAGAAATGTCTGCATTAAACATGCCCAAAGAAGTCAGAGAGACGCATTCCATAGACCTGCAAACTCCCATAAGGAATCATTTTTGAACGACTAATCCTCTGCCTTTAGGTAAACCAGATTAATTCCAACTGATCTCTCTGGAAACTCTGTAGACTGTAATGTTTCAAATCACTGGGAGCTATTTTCAAGCCCCTTTTGGCAAAGGACTTCTCTTTCTAGGCTTCTTAGGTCAAATGATTGGCCCTGGGTAAGCGAAGGCTGCCTTGAGTCACTGCTTCAAAGGCAACGCAGAGTAAGATGCTCTCTCAAAGCAGTTCTGACATCAAAGTCCACGCCAGCTCCCCATACCTTTGGAAGTGACAGGGTTAGTCTGTGCGAGGGAGGAACTTCAAAGGGCTGGCCCCAGGCCAGCCATGGTGCTCAGTTATCTCCTACACTCAGTTAATCCCCCTGGAGGAAGAAACGCAGGTATTATCCACCAGGGCCATGGAAACCTCTGCACAGTCCCTGCAGCTTCGTCTGCAAGTAAGTTTGGGCGCTCTGTTGACTTTCCCAATGTCACTTTAAAGCGCAGAGCAGGCGCTCAATAAACATTTTTGAATGCGTGAATACCTGAATCTAAGAGCAGACGTCAGTTGTGGAGGCTGCTCCTGGCCGGGCGTGTCACCTAATAAACCTCAGACTATGACTCTGCCCCGAGTCTCTGGGGCCGCCCCCACCCCGGGGCACTCCCAATTCAGATTCCCCACGGCCTCGCTTCCGTCCTCCGCTTCAGAAAAACACGGCAGAGGAGAGACAGAAAAGGGGTCTGGGAATCAGCCCCCTGATCTGAGTTGGAGAGGTATCTCTGAAAGGCCATTCTCCACAGAGCTGTTAACCTCAGCCCTTAGTGA